>MU728012.1:64081-75219 GCA_026770625.1 Nicotiana glauca | reverse complement strand
GGGGGGGGGGGGGGGGGGGGGGGGGGGTAGGTCGTTTATGCTAAATTAGGTAATAACGAATCTGGGCCGTTGATCAAAATTGATCAACGACCAAGATTTAATCCTATTGGGTCGGGTAGATTTAGGAATTAGGCTTCAGGTATTGGGCAGAGTATGATTAGGTGTTTTGGCTGGTCTAATTAGGCTAAAATTGAAATAGAATAGGCTATTTGTTAAATGCTTAATTCAAATTAGTTAAAATAGTTTATAAAATAGCTAATAATTATAAAAATAAATTCCATACATAGAAAATAGTTTTAAATAATTATTTAGTATTTAAAATATAAATGACTAATTTATGGTGAAAATAACATAAAATTATATGCATGGGCTATAATTGCAAAGTTATTGCAATTATAATCAAAAGGTGTCAAATTGGCTATTTATGGAATAAGTTGGCCTAAGTAGGACCATAAACAATAAATTAAATCAAGAAATACTTTTGAAATCATTTGTGATGCAATTTTATAATTATTTATTGGAAATAAAATACTGGACAAATTAATAAAAATGTAGGAAAATTATAAAAAAAATACCAATTACTATTAATGCATGATGAAGGTATATAGAATTTAAAAAATATTTTTTAGAAAAAATTGGGTGGCAACATCACCACGGGCTCACAATATCATAAAACGCCCCAGAAACATGATATGACAAATCAATAAATAATTGAGATTGATATATATATATATATATATATATAATACATGATCATGACAGAGTATGGAGTATTAGATGGAAACTAGTGAGATAACAACAAGAAACGGCCGCTAAGGGTCCAAACAATACCGGCACAAGCCTAAATATGATATCTAGCATGATTTACAACTCAATTACTTTATCACATGGTGAAAACACGAATATCAACAGAATTGAGTACTAAACAGTGCCATGGAGTCACCCAGGCCACGATTCTCACGGTGCACACCCGTCACTTGGCATGTGCGTCACCTCACTACTAATCACATATGTGTAGTTCGGGGTTTCGAACCCTCAAAACCAAGTTTGGAAGCGTTACTTACCTCAAACCAAGCAAAAATCCTACTTCGGAATGCCCTTGCCTCTCAAATTGGCCTCCAAATACCTGGAATCTAGCCGCAAGCAATACAATACGATCAATATAGGCTAAAGGAACCAATTCCATAAGAAAAATACCAAATTATAGCCAAAAATCCGAATTTGGCTCAAACTGGCCCCGACCCACGTCTCAAAATCTGACAAAAGTCACAAAACCCGAAAGCCCATTCACTCACGAGTCTAACCATACCAAGTTTACTCAAATCCGAAAACAAAATCTCTTTCAAAACCTCAACATTCCATCTCAAGAACTCTTCCACTTTTCCCCCAAATTTTCACCCCTATCACAATTTAGATGATAAAATTCAAGATATAATCATGGAATTTAACCAAAACCAAGTAAGAAACACTTACTCCAATCAACTCCTTGAAAATTCCTTCAAAAATGCCTGAATCTGTGGTATCTAGATCAAAATATGAAAAATGGGTTCAAACCCTCGATTTTGAAATTTAACATTGCTGCCCAGATTTCCTTCATCGCGATCTCGGAAATAGCCTCGCGATCGCGAAGCACAAACAGACTACATCATATTTTTACCCTATGCTAATGTGGAATTCACCATGCGTATCCTACCTCTCGAGATCGCGTAGAGTAATTACCTCACCTCTTCATTAGCTCGATTACTTCTACGCGGACACGAAATTGGCCACGCGTTCGCGAAGCACATCTTCACACACGTACGTGATCACGTTCCTAACTATGCGATCGCATAGAGCAAACTAACCTCTGCCCCAAATAATCTTACGCGATCACGGATTAACTCATGCGATCGCGTATAAGGAAACCAGAAGAAATACAACAACAGACATAAGCTAACACTCAAAGGCAAAAAATGATCTGTTAACCAACCGAAACTCACCCGAGGCCTTCGGAACCTCAACCAAACATACCAACATGTCTCATAACATCATAAAAACTTAGTCGGACCTTAGAATCACTCAAAACAACATCAAACACCAAATTACCCATGGATTCAAGCCTAAGAACTTTTGAATTTTCAAATTTCACAAACAATGCCGAAACCTATCAAACCACGTCCGAATGACCTCAAATTTTGCACACATGTTAGAAATAACACCACGAACCTACTCCGACTTCCGAAAATCCAATCCGACTCCAATATCAAAATTTTCACTTTCGGCAAAAATCGCAAAATTTTTAGCTTTCGCCAATTCAAGCATAATTCTACCACGGACCTCCAAATTACATTCCAAAAGCGCTCCTAAAATCCAAAATCACCTAACGGAGCTAACTGAACCATAAAAATTTAAATTCGAGGTCGTTTACATATAAGTCAATATCCGATCAACTTTTCCAACTTAAGCTTCCAAATAAGAGATTATGTGTTTCAATTCACTCTGAAACCACTCCGAAGCCGAACCAACTAATCTGATAGATCATAATATAGATGATGAGCACAAAAGAAGTAAGGAATGGGGGAAACAGGGCTATAACTCTCGAAACGATCGTGCGAGTCATTACAATCAAAGAAATAAAGTTATTTCGAAAGATGTACATCCTCTTTAAATTCATATACAACCAAACCTCTTTATAATCCTTATATAATAGTCGTTTACTATAAAAGTTAATTTTCTCTATAATATCTTTTTACCTATAACATCAATAACTATATTTATAGCATAACACTCTTTGTAAAATTATTTGTATATAACAGCTATATAGAATATTTAAGATTAAATAATAATTCTAAAAATATGCAAACATTCTTTTCCATTGAACAAAGTTTCTATCTTGCATAAGACATAAGATTTGAAGATCTCTGCATGATATATTTGCCATTGGATACCCTTTTGATGAAAATTTAGACACAAATCTTCGTCAATTCAAGCATTATATCGGTAGCAAGAGAATGAAATCTACGAAACAACTATAATTATAAAATTTCTTCATAATTTTGAAAGAATTTATTTTCTTAATAGCTTTAAAATGTGTGCCTCAAAGTTTAAATATTCGTACATTTAATTAATGAATTTATTAATAATGGACTAGCTTTCTTCAATATATACCTAGTGAAAGATGCATATCTTCTAATATTTTAAATTTGAAGAATTTTGTTATCTTTATATGTAACATTAAAAAAAGAAAATAATTAATTTTTAAATAAGTTTTATCTATAACAGCCAAAAGATATTTAAACATCAAATACTATTATAGGTGTATAACAATCATTTGCTATAAAAGCCAACAAAAAGTCGAAACAAACAAGATTGTTATAGAGAGAGGTTTGACTGTACATACTTAGTGAAGAATACGACGCAATAAAAGAAAAAAATCTATATATATGACATCAATTAGTTAGTAACATATTTTAGTAATATTAGTACGTTTATTTTAGGTCATGTGCGTTATAAGAGTCTTTCACGCATATAAAAAAAATGCCAATATAATAAAATGTATACTAGAACTCGTGTTGCTTTTATATATTTATTTATCTATTTTTGTATAATGTTGATGTGGCATGAACTTAAATAAAACATTGATGATCAATAAGTATTCATATAACTGATTTTAACTTGTTTGAAATTCAAAGTGTAACAATTGTCGTACTAAAATGAATCTAGAATAAGATGAGTAATGCAAATCGGAGTTATGTATGCATTTGGATAATATTTGTATTCTATATAAATTAGAAAAACTAAATATCCGAACTTGAAGTTAGAAACGAGTTAATGGAAGTTTTAAGTTGTGTGCAAATATGAATTTCACTAAGAAATCATTGTGAAAGTTAAAAAATTGTGTAGGAAAATCATGATTCACTTGAGAAATTTTTTCAACTAATAGAATACTAAAACCCAGGACATACCATTTAGCAAGGCAACTATCTAGTAGAAATCCTATTAGTAGTTTAGATGATAAATTTAGTTGTCATTTCCTTAATTGTTATAGGATTCTCTATGGAGGTTAGAAGTCGCTTGATATATTAGATTAGAGTATTAATATCATGAGCAAATATGGAAAGCTAAGAATACATGGTATTTTAATCATGATAGGTTTGAGCTGATTGATATTATTTCAAAATCACTATTTGATTATCATGGACAAATGATATTCTGGCTAATTGCTCATATACTTTTCCTCAAAATAAGATTTGTCCGCAGCTCAACTAATAAACCATCAAGATGGTATATTATTATTTACTAATGCAAATTTACAAGTGAATGCTAGGCGTTCAAGTATTGATTTGTGAAGATAGTTGGAAACAACGGCTTTGCTTGATTATGTGGACTTTATTTATATTTCTAGAAGTCTAAATAAAATTATTATATTTACCTTTGATGAAAAGAAAAAAGTCTCTAAGAACTTCAACTTTGTATAGCAAGAAATGTTACAATTTACAAATGCCCCAATTATGTTCTCAGTGTACTCCACTCCTTTAGTGAAAGTCAAACACGGGAGATAAGGCTAACATTGTCATTTCAAGTTGATACTTTGTTTTCCTTGAGTCGCCACGTGTTAAGGATAGTGGTTTTAGCAAACAGTATTAGGGTTTCGGATTCTCTGTTTTACTTCGCTGACACTATACCTTCTTTTTCAAATCGAGAAAGATTCGATTTTGATGTGAATGATAGAGTATTAAAGTTGCGTGCTTTGCTTCAATTTTGAGGGAGAATCGAATCGAGCTTCGTCGTTGCAGTGTGAAATCGATGATCGTCGTCTGCACCAATAAATGGACCCTTCTTCAGTGCAATCCACTCCTTCCATCCAAGATGACGAGTGGGGTAAATTAAATTATTCCTCTACTTTTTCATTTTAATTCTGAACTTTTTTTTCTTTTCAAATGATGGATCAGTGTTAATTGGATATATGGTGTTCAATTCAATCACATTATTTAATTGATGTTAAGGAGGGTTCTTATATGTCGCTGAATACAGCATAGAAATGTTACTAGTTTTTCCGGTTAATTTCTGTGAAAGCGTTTTCAAAAGAATTGTAAGGTGTTAATTATTCTGACAGTTTACTTGAAGGTGGTTTTGGATTGTTCAAAACAATGCTTCGTGGATATTGAAAGGCTTTTAGCTTTGATTTGATGAATTGGGTACATGGATTAGCAAGCCCAGAATAATTATCCCGTTTGGTTGGAATAAAACACAACCTTTTGTGTGTGTGTATTTAACCTAACAGTTCTATTTGTTGTTTCATCAGTCTGTTTTTCTTTTTCTTGAAACAAGTTGACATTTGTCATGCTGATGTGAAAAATAAGACAGTAGTAGAATTTTTGCTTTAATGATGAGGTCAGAGACCGGAAATGTCATTTTTATAAGTAAAATTATTGATATATGACGGTAATTGTATTAGAAAACACGTCAAGAGGGTTCAACCCTTTGGTACTTTTTTTCCCGGTAATGTCTTCTGAAGGGTTCAATACTTGGTACTTACATCTGGCTGACTAGAGGAGTGACTTGGATAATTTTTATCCACAATTCCTTATCCTTCATCTGTTTCTTCATTGTATAGATCCACTAGAAAGGTAGATTTTTTGTTTTTTGATTATATTTGGGGGGGGGGGGGGGGGGGGCTAATAAAGTTCAGGTAGCCAACTAACTAAGCTACTAAGATCCCCCTAGAATGGGAGATTTAACTGATATGCGTCTTTAAGATGCTTAGGTGTGTATTCATCCTTTCAAGAGTTTGGAATTTTATGCTTTATTGCGTTTGTTGCCCCATTTTAGAAGGAATTTGGAATATGACCGAGGGCATGAATCACAGGTTTGACACCTGATTGTTGCACCAAGCCTAATATTTAAGCGTAGAGCGGTAGACGAGAGAGCCATTATTTACCGAGTTTCGAAGATGAGATAGTGAACTTCTAGGTCATGAAAAAAGATTATTAGATGAACAGAAAAAAGCATAAATTCTTTCTCAAAAAAAGGAAAAAGATAGCATAAATGATCTGGAGCTATGGTTGTACTTACTGTGCGCTTTTGTTGTGCAGGAGAAAGATGTCTATCCTTTTCATTGTAGATTACAAGTTTTTGATTCATAAAGATTTGGTTTACAGGATGTATAGTTTTTCCCTTTGTATAAATGCTCGATTGCTATACTGGATTGTTTTTAGTACCTGTTTCTCTTTTGGTAAGAAATTGCCATTGGTTTGCTACTTTATGTGCACTCGTCTTTGAATATGTATGTGTCTCTGCATGTTTAAAAATTGAAGTACTTATTCTCGGCCTGTCGGGGCGGAGTTACAGAAGAACCAACGGGTAGAACCCAGTACCTTTTACATAGACACTCTATTTGTATTAGACAATCCATTAAATATGTATAAATATTTAACTACAACCCCAGTAACTAAAAGGAGATGTGAGTTCAGTGGCAAATTCAGAACCCATAAACTTCAAATACCGGCTCTCCCCCTGCTCAGCCATTCCATTACTTTGCTAATATATCCGACTCAACATCTAGATTTAAGGTTTTGTTTTAGTTAAATTGTTCTGGAAGTTACACCTTTAGCATGTTTTGACTTTAGTACATTGAAGCTTTTAGATGTAATGTGAACTAACATATTGATTTGATGTTTTTGACCATCAGACACTGAAGGATATGTAATTCCAAGCTTGGAACTTGAAGATCCTGGCCAAAATAGTACTAGTAATTTTGTTGAAGTTGAAGAGTCAAAGACATCTTCAGTGGAGGTTAACTCTTAGGATTTTTCGCTCTCCACTCAGAAAACAATTTTATATGTCAAAACTTTTCCAAGCTTGCTATCTCTTTCAAGTTTGAATGGATCTCCTTGTTTAACTATTATTTTGCAGTCTAAGAAAGAGGAGAATATATACCTTGGACCTCACGGCGCTCCTCCTTTGCAATCAAAGCAACAAGAGCTCAATCCGGCAAATAATCGCAAGCAGAAGTTAAGACAGAAACTGAAGGAAGCTGACAGGAGATACAGTGGAAGTGGTCGCGAGAATAAGGTCGAACACCTGAGAGAGCTTGTGGGTGGAAAAATGCCGACAGGATCAAAGGGCTCCCAGAGGGAGTGGCTTGACCCTCATTGCGATGAGAATATGTTTGAAAGGAGGCATCTTTAGCGAATCTGTTGTATAAAATACATCCATAAGTTTTCACATACTCTGCGGAAAATTCCTCCCCCTTTCAACCTTGAGTAAGTTTTCCTTTCAGAGGGGAGAGAAAGCTTTGACAGAAGATTTATGTATTTTGAAATAATTCCCCTGTTCAACCTATGTTGGGGGGCTAATATCACCAGTCTTCTGGCTGTGTTCTTGTTTGATCTCTCTTTCACCATATTTAGTTTATGAATGCATGATGTCTTACATTATGCTGCAAAGTTCGTTGGAATATTAATATTATCGGGGCGAGAGAATGCTGAGAGACTGGGTAAAAGCTTTAGTTTCTTTGCTTTGTTTTGGATAAAATTCTTTAATTGGGTCCATAATGCTGTTACCAAATTAAATTGTTCGAATCTATTCAACAGTCCAAAAGTACCATCTTTTGTGGTCTTTGCAACTGGAAACACATGAAATTAAAATTAGTTATATCCACTGTCTTGTGATCTCCTAATTACTTTGGGTTTGTATGAACCACAGATACTAAATAAGAAGCTAAAAAGTAAAATTTCTTTTAAAAAAACATTGCAAAAATAGGTTAAAACTATTGCTTGCAGCCTTACACCAGTTTGTGCAGTTAATCATTGATCATAGGCTAAAAGATTCCAGGAGAGAAATGCACTCAAGGGTGTAGCCTAGTGCTCAATGTAATGGGTTAAGAACACAAGGTCTTATGTCCAAATCCCGGAGGCAAAAATACTAGTAGCTGATTGTTTCTTATCTATCCAAGCCTTAGTGGATAGAGTTAACTAATACCTGCGGCCAGGTGCGCACAAGTGGTCGAGACACCAACTTTTATCAACAAAAAAAGAAAAAAAAAGATTCCAGAAGAGCAGTTTCATTTGTTCCTTTAATTTATGAATCCGAACTTCAGCCGTCAGAGGGGACAGATGAGAATAGCATAACTATTGCGATTGCAACTGGCTTAAACGTAATTTCTGGATCATCGAATATGACCCATACAAATACACACAGAGGCCTGTCTTTACTTCTTTGTCATACACAAACGAAAGGTATATCATTAAATTGTCAAAAAAAGTTCTCTAGCAGAGTATATACAACATTAGCTCGGCTTCTAAATGGTACTATATCTGACTCAAGGCTGCTCCCACATTTGAAATGAAAAACCTCCTCCCTGATATGAACCTAACCAGGCTAAGATAGTGCTGTCATTGAATTAAATGATTTTGGTCCCCCAATTTGTTTGGGACTAAGGCGTAATTGTTGTTTAATCATGAACTAACAATAAATCAACTGAGACCAAGGAACTCCAAACCAGTTGCTGAAGGTGTCAGCCCATGTTCAGATAGGTATTCAGCATTGTAGAATTTACTCAGATGTCTCATACCACTGTCACACAAGATTGTCACAATTGTATGCCCTGGACCTAGTGCCTTGGCCACTCGGACAGCTCCAACACAATTCATAGCTGAAGAACTTCCAACAAATAGGCCATCATTTTTCAACAGATACCTGAGGAGTCATATGACCAGTTAACTTCAACACACGTTCATGAAGATAATTCTTTGCAGAACTAATCAAATACTGAAAGAGCTGTTCATTAAGGTGACCAAAATGGTGCTAGATTTTGGTAGATTCGGGCAAAATTTTATCATTTCTTTTGACATGTTCACCTTTATTTGTCAGAGTAACACATTAATCTGCATACTAACATCTGTATAACTAGAAAATACTATAATGAGGAGTTGACCAAAGAGCAAGAACGGACCTGGACATTTCAACAGCTTCCATGTCTGTGCCTCGGAAAGCTCCATCAAGTTTTGCCAGCTTAAAATTTTCAGTTATTCTATTTATTCCAATTCCTTCTGTTATTGTATCAAATGGGTTTTTCAGTCTCCGTCCTTCAGCCTCCTCTCGCGTGTACATCACTCCTCTTGTTACTTTGTTGAATAAACCAGAGCCAGGAGGATCAATAAGAAAGCACTTGACCTTAGAGTTTTTTTCCTGTTGATCATACAGGAGTTAACTAATACTACATCACATAGCAGTGGAAAATGAAAAAACTTTAGAACTTAAGAAACAACCTTCAAAAACTGGGAAACACCAGCAACAGTGCCACCTGTACCTGCAGCAGCAATAAAAGCATCCAACTTGCCACCTGTCTGTTCCCAAATCTCTGGCCCAGTGCCCTCATAATGTGACCTGAAATTTGCAAGGTTTTCAAACTGATCCGCGAAGAATCCACCCTTGTAGTCAGGTGAGAACTTCATATTCTGCTTTTCCTCACTGATTGAGTGACCATTGATTTGACAAGAATCGTTGCCATTAATTTGGTTTTCTTTTCTACAGATTGATGCTAATTCACTTGCTTCTAGCGCCCTTCTTCTTGCAATATTAACAAAATGGTCTCGGTGTGTGATAGAAACTGGTCTGACCCTTTCAACAGCAGCTCCTAGTGCTTCCAGTATTTGTGACTGGAGTAGAATTGATAAAATTTCAATCAGTAGCAATAGTCTATTTTCTTTAGAAAAAGTAACTTATGCTGTTATTAATACTCTCTTTTATGACTATTCTTCCATCAGAAGTTCCATAGCGATAGAGGAAGGATGGGACGATGAGGAAACCGTTGGAATTATCGTATAGCACTGACATATTAGCTTGAGTAATAGGCCAGCTGATGAAGATAGTTTGAGCTTGCACTCTAGAGTCTGAGGTCTCAATCCCTAATATTGTTCTATTAGTTATCCCGCATGCTCAGGGAATATGCCAACACTAAGTCTTACATAATTCAGTAGAATACAAATCTAGAGGTTAAACAAAAGCATTAAGCGGTGTTTGGTGTGAAGGAAAATGTATTTGAAAAACATTTTCTTGGAAAATAAGTAATTTTCTTACTTATTTTTTGGTGTTTGGTTAGGTAGCAGAAAGTATTCTTGAAAAAATATATACTTTAGGCAAACACTATGGAAGACGAATAGGTAAGGGCCGGGGAGGGTGGTAGGCCGGGATCTAGGGGCCGGAGTGACAATGGCGAGGGTAGGGGGGATGGGGTTGGGGGTTGGGAATAGGGTTTGAAAAAGAGTTTTGGAAAATGTTTTTCCTCCTTTTGGTATGTAAATCATTTTCCTCCAGGAACGAAAATGAGTTCACGAGGAAAATGTTTTCCAAAACATTTAATCCAAACATGGAAAAATTGAAAACCAAACACATCCTAAATGTTTAACCTTTTCGAGAGCAGCATCATCTGGAATAACCACATGGCATCTGCACCCATAAGCAGGTGCTACTGTTGCAAGACTAATGGCTGTGCTTCCTGCACTTCCCTCTGTAACTACTCCACCTTCAGCTAATGCTCCTGATTCTAGGGCCTGTGATTGATATTCCACTGTTAACAGAAGAAAATGTATTTAAACATACCCAAGTTTATTGAACCTTGTTAATCGTAAAGAAGCAATTTAATTGTAAATACATTGTGAAAGCAAATCTACAGAAAAATAAACACATGAAGCAAATCCTGAGTTTAGCTTTCATCTTCTAAAACCTTCTCATCCCAATCATTACAAGAACTCTTAAACCTTAAACTAGCACCAGTGGTTTTCTTAACCTAATACCAATTAACATGAATAAGCTGATGGATATTTAGGTTTAAACAAAGAAAAGGAATTGACTCGCTAATTTTAAATTTCTAAAACAAATGTATGTACTACATTTGACAACAAATTATCCGTATTAAAAATATTCTTGAAGTTTGGTCACACTGTTAAAGGATAGGGTGATAATTTCAGTCTCTAGCAACTAAGCCACCATTTCTTAATCACACAAGCAATCTTGAATCAATACTTTCTCCACCCTTGCAAATTGTTCCTGAGGTAAAAACAGTTATATGCACAAACAGAAAAAATAACTCTATGATGCACCAACATTATACAACACAAACAGAAGAAAACAACTCTGCAATCCACCGACATTCT
>MU728012.1:18126-54853 GCA_026770625.1 Nicotiana glauca | reverse complement strand
GGGGTCGTTTGTGATTGGAGGACTATGGCTTAGTCCGTCCGAGTGATGTTCATAATGTGCATTGACTAGAAATTGATTGATAAACATCCTACTTGGATTGCTATGAGTATATTTGGGCTGCGTGCCGATTATTTGGATCCCTTAGGGATTATTATCACTGCTTCCATGATGTTTAGCATGTTTTCATGATATCAGTCTTGAGTTAAACATTGTCTCGAAATGATTTGTAAATTTCTAAGGTTTTAAATCACTTAAACTATAATACCTGTTAAATGGAACCGAAAATGGTAAACTTGATTGTACCAGTGTGGCTTGCATGCGTATATAACTGGACTGATTGTGGACCGGGCTGCACGCCGCAGCGAATGCTACGATGATATTGTGCTTGGGCTGTAGGAGCCCCTCCGAAGTCTGTACACACCCCCAGTGAGCGCGGGTACCCAAATGGATCGGGCTGTACGCCGCAGCGGTCATGTGCATTGCATTGCATTCATACATCTATACCTGCATGTGGTATCTATCATTAATTATTGTTATTACATTGTTAAATGTGTAGGAGTATTGGTTATAGCTTTGCATTGTTGTATTTCGGGTTTTCTTACTTTCAGCCATTATATATGTCTATTACCACTGAGTTGGAAGTACTCACTTTACTCCCTACACCATGTGTGCAGATCCAGGTATCCCGGGAGTTTAGCTGAGCTTTTGTTGATTTTAGAGTTTGTCCGGAGTTATCGAGGTAGCTGTCTGACGTCCGCAGGACCCGACTCCTCCCTAATCTCTTTTATTATCTTTCTGCAGTTTTGAGATATTGTATTATTTGGAGTCTTGTCACACTGTTTTGTTAGAGGCTCTAGACTCATGACCCCCAGGTATTTGGGAGTATATTCTGTGTTATAGTGATATTCAGCATAATCTTTTAGTTTCATTGTTATTAATGATATTCAAATAACTGGTTTTGAGCTTCATGCTCGGGTTGAGAGAGAAAATGGTCGGGCTTGCCTAAGCAATTGTGTTGGGCGCCATCACGACCGGGATTGAGGTCATGACAATTAATTGATACACTTTCCATTTAAAAATAATGTAATCCCCTGTTCACACCATGAATATAGTCAAATACAGCAATCTGTCCAGCTGTAATCCCATGTTTCACGCAACGAAGACAACCAAATACACTCAAATACAACAACTGATTAGCTGGACTTCCTAATTCACATCTATTTTTGCTACTGTATTCATGAATACAATAGCTTAAATACATCAAATACATCTTATAACCACAAAAAGGTATCTATAATCCGTAATATAGCAAATGGTATCTATAAGATGGCTAATTACTACTAAAAGATAGTGCTTTATAAAAATTTCTCTTAACAATAATGAGTCTCGAAAGAAGTTAGGATGGACCCTAAGAAAAGTTTTGATTATTTTTCACAATGCAACATAACAAAGTATTTGCATATATACCACTTTTGGGACCACTATTGAAGTTATAATCGCTTGCACAAAAATTTACAAAGTGTACCCCCTAGAATATGAAGTAGTTTAATCTTTTCAAAGCAACTTTAGAATCAAATCTAAAGTTATTCTATCTTTCAAATGCAACTTTAAAAATTCGAATATAGAGTAGTTCAGTCTCTTTAATGCTTACTTCATAAATTGAATATGAAATTCCTCAATCTTTCAAATGCAACTTCAGATATTCAAACCTTAAGTAGTTCAATGTATTGAATGTAATTTCAGACTTCAAATCTTAAGTTCTGAAACATAAATTTGTTCTTCGAATTTCAATAATACGATATACGATTCAATGCTCAAATCTACTCCAAATGAGTTCAACTTTCAAATATGATAAATGAATATCTCAACCATAAAATTGTCATAACAACAACAACAAATTTAACAGACCCATCTTTCAAACAAGAAGAAGAAAAAACTACAAGAATAAATAAGAAGAAACAATAATGAAGAAGTGAAAAGTGTATGTATATGAAGTTATCCAAAATTGGGGAGTTAATTACTCAAATGGTCATTCAACTATCCCAAATTATCTCATAAAGTCACTTTTCTTTCATTTGTAATAACAAAGTCATTGAACTATGCACATTGCACTCAGAAGGTCACTCAACTAGATTTTCCAAATTTTGAAATGCTAAATACCTATTTACCCTCTAAATTCAAAATCAACAATAACAACCCAGTATAATCTCACTTAGCGGGGTCTGGAGAGGGTAGTGTGTACGTAGATCTTACCCCTACCCTGGGGTAGAGAGGCTGTTTCCAAATAGACCCCCGACATCCTTCCCTCCAAGAACTTCCCACCTCGCTCTTGGGGAGACTCGAACTCACAACCTCTTGGTTTAAAGTTTAAGAAAATACATATTTATAATTTAGAGGGTAAGATAGATATTTGACAATCCAAAATATTTCATCATTTAATATTTTTAATGTAATTTTGAAGCGCTTAATATATTATGTCAAATGATAAATTGTTACGTTGCAAAAAAATTGTATGGCGCCCAATTTTGCGTCACTCATTGAATTTGTATCCATTTTTTTTAGGAAAAGTTTAATTGAAGTTATAATCGCTTGCACAAAAAATTACAAAGTGTACCCCCTAGAATATGAAGTAGTTAAATTGATTATAAAAAAATAATCGCTGGCACAAAAAAATTTCAATAGACTTTTCAATCATTTTTTTATAATCAATTTTAAATTTGGTAGTGCAGAACTATTTTTTGAAATAAAAATATGTAAAATCTATGTAGAAATACTCTACATTGTACTTGAAGTATTGTAATCTTTGTATAATAAAGTGTCAGACTTCGACAAGTATTACAAAGTAATTGGTATTGAAATACGATTTCAGAAAAATTAAAATACACGTAATGCAAAAAATAAAAAAAAAATAATACAGGTAAATGTGAATGTCTCTTTTCTTTTTTCTTTCCCTAAAGACGAATAAAATTTGTAATTAGCAATAAACCAAGAAATATTAAAATGAAGAAAAAAAAAGAGCAACAATTGGGCACATGTATGTCATCTAGTATATATATAAACAAAGAGAACTTTTAGGCTGTTGGCCAAAAAAATGTTTTAAGTTTTATTCTTGATTTTGTAAAAAATATTTATACAATTAAGTGGAGTTGATCAAACATTGAGCGTGTAAAATCATTGCTGATAAAACTTAAAATTCTAAATGGAAATGCCAGTGTCTTTAACTAAGGCCTAAGGGAGGGGAAAAGAAGAGATGCTTTGAATACACCGAAATCAAGAGGAATATGGTGGGCTAGTGGTTTACCCAGATACAAACAACAAGTGACTGAAAAAGGAGTTTGGAATAAGATTATTCCCATAAGGAATAACTTTATAGGCAATAGGTTATATATTATCAGGTCCAGCTACATCTGATTATTACATAAAATAAATCATTCATCAGTGCCCAAAAGTGCTACCAGACATTTAAGTAGACCGACAAACCTGTAAATCTGCTGATGCCTGAAACAAATCAAATAACCCTTTCAGTTACCACTTTGCCCTTGCGTTACAACTTTTTTGATGATTTTTTTTTGGATTAAATGTACATTTTTAATGCTAAAAATAAATAAATAACACAAATAGGTATTTCACAGTATTATACTGCGAATTACTTTAACAGAAATTTAGCCATTAAAGTAATTCGCAGTTTCGTAAAAATAAAATTATAATTCACAGTATTATATGGCGAATTATTTTAAAATTTTTATTACTAATTCGCAGTACAGTACTGCGAATTATTTTTAAAACAAATTGACTAGTGGCCCCACCAATTAACTGACATAACAATAATTCAAATACATAAAATGTAGTACTATACTGCGAATTAATTATTAAATTTTTCTACAAGAAAGCAACTTTTCTCACATGAGATTCATCTTTTTCACAATTAACTAATTTTATTTTGGTTGTGTTATTGGTTGCTAAAGTCTGAGTTTATTATATTCTAGTTGGAACTTGTTTAATTGTGCAGATTTTATTTTCTTAGTGAAAGTACTTATTTATCACATAGGTAATTACACTTAATTGAATCTCTTTAGAATCTTAATAAGTATTAGATGCTATTTATTAAAATCATTAAGGTAATAATAACATTGAAATTTCTTCTAATAGTATTCCTAACACACTGTAGTTGTCGTCTACAATTTTACTCTTACTCTTTCAAATATTCTATTCAACTTTGTTTGTTTTCTTAAAAACATTTCTGAAATAATTTGTCTAATATTTGAGGTTTGGTTTTAACAACTTAAAGTTGACTTTAGGACGATCCACTTTGGACAAAAAACTGTTTCTTAACAATGTAAGTCCAAATTATTTTTCCTTAAGATAAAGACAAATATTTTCAGCGGTGATTTTTTGAGTGAATTTGATTCTCTAAAACATAATTAAATTTATACTTAGTATTAATTAACTTAGATTTGGCCGGTTAACCGTAATTAGCGGATCATAGAGAGTGCCTTAATAACCTTCCATATATGATTAATTAGAACCCTTACCTAGAATTTCTAAGTTAAGCAAACCATAAAATTGAGTTAATTTTAAGCATTACTTAGCTATAATTGACGTCCTAATTCACTGTTAAAATAATTAGGTGCCGACTCTCTTTAATTTATGTGTTTGAATTATTGTTATGTCAGTTAATTGGTGGGGCCAAATTAATAAAGGTATTGCGAATTAGTCAAATTTTTTTTAAAAATAATTCGCAATACTATATCGCGAATTAGTAATTTTTTTCAATAATAATTCGCAGTATAATACTGCGATTTTTTTTTTTTATAATTCGTAGTATTATACTGCGAAATACCTATTTGTGTAACTTTTTTTTTAGCATTAAAAATGTGCTTTTTGTCCAAAAAATCATCAAAAAATTTTCGGTCAACTATTTAAGCACTCACTCCGTTATAATTTATGTGAACATGTTTGATTGGGTACGAAATTTAAGAAAAAATAAAGATTTTTAGAATTTGTGGTCCTAAACAAATCAAAAAGGGGCCAGAGTATTTGTGTGATTATAAAAACTTCTTATTAAGTGTACAATTCTAAGTTTAATATAAATTTTACCAAATTTAAAAAATGATCATTTTTTTTGGAATGAACCAAAAAGAAAATAAGTTTACATGGAACAAAGGAAATAGTATTTTGAGAAGTGATTTAAAATATTTCTCGTTTGTAAAAATCTTGACCATAACTACTGAAAGCTGCATCTTTAAAAATTACTTTTGGGGACAAATTTTGAAAATAAATAAAGTATAACTAACGGGCGTAGTTATAAATATTGTATCATCATCAAATTTAATGTTATTCCGTAAAAAAAATGAATGTTATTTATGGACTGTGGATGCAACAAAGAGTCATATAATTTTTACGACATTAATTTTAAATAAAATTCTAAAATTACTTGGTTTGAGACACCATTCAAGGAAGCTAACCTACTAGTCAACTTAAGGCAACCAAAGTTCCTTTTCTTTATGCTTCATCCATCTAATTTCATATGACATACTGTACCTTACATTTGAAAAGGTACACAATTTTAAACCTACTTTTTGGGAAAAAACAATTTCAAAATATTCATAACTATAAAAATTATGAATCCTAGCAAATTATATATACGAATTATACATCTAAATTTTTAAAAAGGATTTAAAGTATGAGATATATATTACAGCAAATTACTAGATCAAAATGGTCTTGATATGCTTAACATCAATACCTTTTTACTTGCTAGTATATCACCAAGTTAGAAGCCAACGATAAGCGTTGTGGTGAGCCGGAAAATTACATTGTATACGTCAGTTTTTTTAAAATACGTATATATATATTATATAGTGACACCCATTGACTTTTTGATGAGTTTATTTCTTTATAATTTGACCCCTCATAATGAAAATTCTGGCTCAGCCACTGATGACGAATATGATCTCTTCACTCTGTAACGAAAATGTATCAGTTGGAGATAGGAGTGGCAAACGGGCGGGTCGGGTCGGATATGGATCGGTTGAAAACATGTAATGAAAAAATGGATAAATTATCCGACCCGACCCATATTTAATACGGATAAAAAGGGGTTAACCGGCAGATAATATGTGTAATTATCCATGACTTCTTGCATATGATCACTTTTGGGAGAATTCTTAGTCTCTCTAACTTGAGGAACCCCCCAATTTGAGACTTTACAAATGTAAAAGTTTGACCCATTGGTTATCTATTTTCTAAATGGATAATATGGTTCTTATCCATATTTAACTCGTTTTTAAAAAGTTTATTATCTAACCCATTTTTTAGCAAATAATATGGATGGTTAACTAATTTTTTTTAACCATTTTACCACCTCTAGTTGGAGACCTGGAATGACAAGATCTTAATAGAAAATACTTTCCTCTTCTAAGCATTATGCGGTACAAATCTGAATTAATTGGGACCTAAAGCAACTATCACACACTTGGTAGAAATTAAAAAAGAAAAGAAAAGTTGGAAGAATTAAATGGGTAATTTGGGAAAAAGAATTATGAGAACATAAAATAAAACTGGGACACTGTAAAAATATTTTGTCCTCTAGATATAGTCCTCATAAAAAACTTTTTACGGCAGAGAATCTTTGCAGAGAGAGAGAGAAACTCTATTACACCCATATTTATCTCCTCTTTCTCCCTTTTCTTCTTCTCTACAAAAAGGTCTCATACAATTCATCATCACTAGAAACGTTACTACAATGGAAATCCAACAACTTGTTCTCAAGTTCAAGTTTCACATCTTATTTGCATCCATTTTTTCTATTTTCACCATTATTCTCATTTATCTTGCACCTCGTTTTATCGATGTTATTAAGTACTTTTGGCCTCTCTTACTCTCCACTGCTCTTTTCCTCGTCGCCGTCGTTCTCTTTGGACGGATTTCTCCGCCGGTTGCTGAGGCTGAGAAACCGGGTGAAGATATATTGGATTTCGTGGCGGGTCAACCCGATGAATTACAACCTCAGCTACATGAATTACATGAAAGTGGAGGAGGAGGAGAAGAAGAAGAAGGTGAAAGTAGTACTAGTAAAGTAGAGTGAAGGGAATTTAATTAGTGGTTATTTCTGCAATTTTTATTTTTTAGACACTTTTTTGGATCTGTTTTTCCTCCTCTTTATCCTCGATCTCCATAATGAAATTGACAGGCGGTGAATTGTGTATATTCTTCCGAATAATGTTCCAATTTGCATTATTGGCCTGCACCTTTGGAGCTTGGGCCCCCTTTTCTTTTTTATTACTCAAAATTATCATTTTGCTAACCCCTTTTTTGTTTTCACAAAACCAAGAAAAAAGAGAGCATCCATTTATTAAAGAGTAGTAGTAGCATTTTATATTGAAGTTATACCTGGTGCGGCTCCATTATACTGCAACTCTCTGAAAATTTTCACCTCTGTTTTACATGGAAAAAAGAATTTATGAGGTGAAATTTCGATTAGTATCAACCCTTTCGTGAACCAAAATATGGGAAGACGAATGTGAGAAAAGGAGAATCAAACTGTCCCGTCAATAAAGCAAGTCGTTACAATATTATTTATTTCTGGCCAGCTCGAAAGGAGAATAAGCGGTGTACTGAAATCTTGGTGATAACACCCCCACATGATGTAATGGCATCCTCGATTAGAAAGAAGTTTCGGGTTCACATAAATATCTAAAAATGGAACCGTGAGAATGTAGAATTTCTTATTAATGAGTATTTGATCATTAAATCAAACTGTGAGTATGCAAAACTTATTACAATAATAATTCAGTATAATTTCACAAGTGGAGGCTGAAAAGGGTAATATGTACGCAAATCTTATCCCTACCCTCAGGGGCAGAGAGGCTGTTTCCAGGAAACCCTCGGCAACAAGAGATGATATATTAGTACTATCAATAGACTTATAATAAAATAACATAAAATAATATAAAATTCATAACATAATATAGATAAAATATCATAAAATAATAAAATAACAGCAATATAAAAAATATAAAAAATACGAAAAAGATATAAACTATACTAATAACCAACATGTAAAACGCAAAACTTATTAGTAGTGGGTATTTTATTCGTAATGAATAATGATTGCATCCAATAAGAATTCGAATAGTCAAATCAATGAATTTTGAATTCGAATTAATCAAATCAATAAATTTTGAATATCGGATAATTGAAAGAAAATTTTATTATTGAAGTTTGCTTCTCCAAACTTAGAATCTGGGGAGATTTACTGACTATCCCTCTTAACTATCCAAAGCAATTTCAGAGTAGTAAGATTGGACGTCTTATCTATCTCGCGATTTTACAACCGATTTAACCAAAAAATAACAAAACAAATTATAGAATAATTCGGATTTCTAATAACTAATTTTATTTTACCTTTTCTAATATAGATGAATAAACATTAATGGAAATAAAATATCGAGAGAATAAGGAAAGGTAAATCTTATTGATAATCGCAGCCTCCTTCTAAGAGGAGTGAACAAGATTCTTAACAGAAAATAAACGAGTTTTTGGTCAATATTGTCCCTTATCTTTGAGGATTGGTCTATTTTGATCCCTCAAATATAACTTTGAGCGTATTTAATCCCTTAAGTATGCTAAAGTGCATCTTTAGTCTCATTGATAGAATGTGTTAAAAAAACTAATGGGATTGGTTTCGGCACTCACCGTCCTTTTAATTTAATTATCGAAAATATTTTATAAACCAACACCCACTAATAGTACAAAGTTGATAAATTTAAGATTTTAATGCAGAAACTTTTACTTTTAAAAATTTCGGTTGATTTTTCCAAAAAGAAAAGTTAAAATTTGAAAAAAAAAATGGAGCCGACAATAATGAAATATAGAATAGAGAAGCAGAAGTGGAGTAGCGCTAACTGTGATTAGTTGGACTAACTGTGATTAGCTAGTGTCATTTGTAGTTAGTAAAAATCAGCTTAGAATTAGTTAAAGTGTCACATGATGTGCACGTGTGAGGTGAGAGGATTTTGTATATAAGATGTGTATCAGCCTTCAATTAAAATGAATGAAATAGTTATCTTCTTCCCTTTCTTCTCAATATCTCTCTAAGATCCCTAATCTCTCGCATTGCATGGCTTAATTCAGCATAGTATCAGAGCGGGTGAATTGAGGATAACTCATGTGTTGAAGTAGATCGAGATCTGCAGAAGAACACAAAGCATAATTTGTATAGTTTCTCAGCTTATTGCAGAGGATCGTAAAGCTCGGTTTTCTAACAAAAATGGGAGAAAATAAAAGCTTGATTTGCAGAAATGAAGTTACTTCTTTGGATTACAATCATCTGCCGTATCTTCAACCTGGAGATTCGTCTGGGATTGTGCTAATACGGCTGAAGCTCACAGGACCAAACAATTACGCTTTGTGGAGCAGAGCTATGAAATTAGCTCTTCGAGGCAAAGGAAAACTAGATTTTGTGAACGAAACCTGTGTTAAAAGCATGTACAAGGGTGCATTGGCGAAGCAATGGGAGAAATGTAACGCTATTGTTCTGTCATGGATAGGAAGCACTATTGTGGAGGAATTGATGTCCAATATTGTACATGCATCTAATGCTAAGAAGGTATGGAGTGAATTTGAAGAGAGGTTTGATAGATCGAATTTAATTAGGATATTTCACTTGTGGACTAAATTGCCACTTTGAGGCAAGGAACTGAATCTGTTACTTCATATTACTCTAAAATGAAGGATTGTTGGGACGAGTTAGATGTCTTATCCCCACTCCCTTCCTGTGATTGTGAAGAATCCCTGCCTTATGTAGTTCATTTGAAATCACAGAGATTGCTGCAGTTCCTCATGGGACTTAATGAATCCTACAGTAATCTAAGAAGTAATCTACTGGCAAGGAGACCTGTAGTGTCTGTAAATGAAGCCTATGCGACTGTTTCTCAGGAGGAGAGTCAAAGCTTGTTAGATGTAATAGATGTTAACAAGGAGCCATTGGCAATGTTGGCAGGGAGAACTTATCAAGGTCCTAAATCTAAAAGGCGAGGAGTTGGGATAATATGTGAGCATTGTGGTTATAAGGGACATTTGAAGGAAAATTGGTACAAAATTGTTGGTTACCCACATGATTTTAAAAGAAAAAAGAAAGGATCACAAACCAGTGGATTCAGACCTTATGCTAATTCCACAGTAGCAGGAGAAAGCATGAAGTCACCGAAAACACAAGGTCGGTTCTTCACTGAACAACAATACAAGCAGATAATGAACATGTTGAACAAACCAACAACCAGTGATGATGCAAATAACATAACAGGTAACATGGCATGTATGACCTCACTGCTATCTAAAGATTTTGATTGTGAATGGATAATAGATACAGGGACATCTCACCACATTACACCATACAAGGAATTACTAACCACCTTTAGAACCTTGAAAAATCAAAATAACAATAGAGTGCAGGTTCCCACAAGTGGTAGAGTAGAAATCACAAATATAGGAGATGCAGTGGTTTTGGGAAGCTACAAGCTTGAGAATGTGCTTCATGTGCCAGATTTCAAGTTTAATCTACTTTCAGTGTCCAAGATAACCAAACATCTTTGTTGTGTAGCTTTGTTCTTTCCTGATTTTTGTGTATTCCAGGGGCTCTTCAATGGGAAGGTTCTGCGGATTGGTAAAGAAAAAGAAGGATTATACATACTACAAGAAAGAATAAAACCTGCAATTGGAGCAGCAGTGCATAAGGATGATGATTGTGGAAAGCTATGGCATTGAAGACTTGGACATTCTTCTATTGGAGCAATGCAACATATTGCAGATGTCAAAAATAAATTAGACATTGAACAGTTAAGCTGCTGTGAGATTTGCCCTTTGGCAAAGCAAAGTAGATTAAAGTTTCCTGTTAGTAATAGTAGTTCAAATTGTGTTTTCCAATTATTGCATCTGGATGTATGGGGACCTTACAGGAAACCTACATATGATAAAAGACACTATTTTGTTACCATACTAGATGATTACAGTAGACATACTTTGATTTGCTTGATCCAATCTAAATGTGAAGTGATTGTAGTGTTAAAAAACTTCCTTGCCTTAATAAAGAATCAGTTTGATAAAATTGTTAAGATTCTTAGATCAGATAATGGTAGTGAGTTCTTTAACCCAAGGTGTGATAAACTTTTATCTTCCTATAGTATAATTCATCAAAGTAGTTGTCCATACACTCCACAACAAAATGGAGTTGTGGAGAGAAAGCACACACACATTCTAGAAATGGCTAGAGCCTTGGCATTTCAGAGTTCAGTGCCTATAAAGTTCTGGGGAGATTGTGTGAGGACTGCTGTATATCTAATCAATCGATTACCATCCAAAGTGCTGCAAGGAAAAACACCATTTGAGCTTCTACATGGCAAATTGCCTCAACTATCTCATCTGAAGGTTTTTGGATGTCTCTTCTATGCTATCAAGTTGCCTAGAGGTGATAAGTTCACTTCAAAGGCCAGGAAGACAATCTTTGTGGGCTATTCAGAAACACAAAAGGGTTACAAATTGTATGATCTTGAAGATCATCAAGTGTTTATCAGCAGGGATGTTCAATTCAAGGAATCTATATTTCCTTTTAAAACTGAAGTTGTAGAAAATTTAAGTGATTTTTCTTTGTTCAATAACACTACACCTGCAGGAATTATTCAGCCACATGCAGGAGAGGCATATGATCAATGTCAACATAGTGCAGAATCCCAACTTGAACCTACAAATATTGTCACTACAGAAGACATTTCATCAGTTCCTGAAGCAACATTGGACACTGATACTGAAGTAGATCCCCAGCAAGATCTGGAAATCTCTACATCTCTTAGACCAGATAAAGCTGAACTGCAGCCAGTGGAATCAGCACCTGCAGCAGTCCAACAATATGAAGAAGGTGTGAATGCCCATGGGAGGCCAAGTAGAACAACTAAACCACCAATCTGGCTTAGTGACTATATCACTACTGGGAAGTCAAAAGCCCACTGCTCTTATCCTATATCCAATCATATCAGCTACACTCATCTTCATCCCAATTATCAAGCTTACTTGGGATCCTTCTCTACATCAACTAAGCCTAAGTCATTCAAAGAAGCTTCTCAAGATCCCAACTGGATTTTGGCTATGCAACAAGAAATTAATGCACTAGAAGGGAACAAAACTTGGGATTTAGTTCTATTACTTAAGGGACAACAAACTATAGGTTCAAAGTGGATCTACAAGATTAAATACAAAGCTAATGGTGAGATTGAAAAATATAAGGCACGACTAGTATCTAAGGGATATACACAAAGAGAGGGCCTAGAATATCATGAAACCATCTCCCCTATTGCAAAGATGGTCATTGTTCGTACAATCATCAGTGTGGCAGCCTCAAAGAATTGGTGCCTATATCAAATGAATGTCAACAATGCATTTCTTCAAGGAGATTTATATGAAGAAGTCTATATGGATTTGCCACAAGGATTTCACAGGCAGGAGGAGTATAGAGTATGTAAGCTCTTGAAATCCTTATATGGTCTCAAACAAGCTTCGAGGCAATGGAATATCAAACTCACCTTTGTTTTGGTGGAAGCAGGATACTATCAAAGTCCACATGATCACTCACTATTCACTAGAAGGAAATGAGACAATATAGTGATCATTCTAATCTATGTTGATGATCTTCTTATTACTGGGGACAACATACACCTCATTGAAGAAGCAAAACAATCTCTCCACAACAATTTCAAAGTTAAAGATCTCGGAGAACTCAAGTATTTCCTAGGGATTAAAGTGTTGAGGTCAACACATGGCATACTTCTCAATCAGAGAAAGTATGCTTTAGAACTGATCTCAGATGTGGGGCTAATTGGTGCCAAACCAGCTTCCATACCAATTGAAGCAAGCACAAGACTCACGACTGTCGAATTAGACCGATTGACTGGAGCAGCTGATGATTCTATACTTGAAGAGGTGTCAGGTTATCAAAAATTGGTGGGTAAATTGATTTATCTTACTATCACACGCCCAAATATCTGCTTCCCTGTCCAGGTCCTTAGCCAATTTATGCAACAGCCCAAGAAATCACATTGGGAAGCAGCTTTAAGGGTGGTGAGATATATTAAAAGTAGCCCAGGTTTGGGAATTTTTCTCAGCCATAAGCCAACTACTCAATTGACTGCTTATTGTGACTTTGATTGGGCAGCATGACCCTATACCAGGCCATCAGTCACAGGGTATGTGATTAAACTAGGTGATTCTTTGGTCTCATGGAAAACAAAGAAGCAACCCACAATCAGTAGAAGTTCAGGTGAAGCTGAATATAGAAGTATGACAGCAAGTGTGGCAGCGATTGTATGGTTGGTTGGATTACTACAAGACATAAGTGTGATAGTTTCCAAACCAATTCAACTTCACTGTGATAGCAAAGCAGCCATCCAGATTGCTGCAAATCCCACTTTCCATGAGCGTACCAAACACATAGATATTGATTGTCACTTTGTTCAGGAGAAGATAAAGGAAGGTCTTATTGAGACCAACTACATTGCCACACAATCTCAACTTGCAGACTTTCATACAAAAGGTTTGGGAGTCAGCCAACATCATCATCTTCTATCCAAGCTAGGAGTGCTCGATGTCTTTCACCCTCCTGCTTGAGGGGGAGTAATGAAATATATAATAGAGAAGCAGAAGTGGAGTAGTGCTAACTGTAATTAGCTGGACTAACTGTGATTAGCCAGTGTCATTAGTAGTTAGTTAAAATCAGCTTAAAGTTAGTTAAAGTGTCACGTGATGTGCGCGTGTGAGGTGAGAGGGTTCTGCATATAAGTTGTCTATCAGCCTTCAATTAAAATGAATGAAACAGTTATCTTCTTCCCTTTCTTCTCAATCTCTCTCTAAGATCCCTAATCTCTCGCATTGCATAGCTTAATTCAACAGACAAATCACTTCTAGGCATATTATTGAAGCAAATAAATAATCAGATTGTATTATCACTTTTAACCCACGCCAGAAATCATATATCTACATCTGGTAGCAGAAAAAGTATTTAAAATTTATATAATTTAACATACAAAATTTATATATCTACAAAATAATATGCAAATTTTATACAGCGTCTATACAATGTCATCTTCTCATTGAAAACTGACACAAAAGGAAATATTTTCAAGGTCAACATTTTAGAAGACATTATCTAAAAATGAGGAATTAAAGTGATAATTTGCATTATCCAATAAAAGGAGAGGAAACGTATTGCTTCAGAATAGAAGATTTGCTTTATGAATTAGAGTTGGTTAACACCATTAATTTTTGAACACATTCTATCGGTGAGACTAAATGTGCTCCACTTTAGCATACTTAAGGGACTAAATATGCTCAGGGTTATATTTAAGGGACCAAAATAGACATATTCTAAAAAATAAGGGACAATATTGGTTAAAAACTCAAAAATAAAGTATTAGAGATTGACAATATATATTCGTGAATTCCTTGATGATTATATAAAAAATGTTAAGAGGGGTTTATATCAATGTACAATATGTAACTGCTTCGCCTTACTTAATTTTTGCTTGATACTAATATTTATTACATTGATTGCCTTTTTACTTGGGTAATATGTAACGGTTATGGTAAAATAACAGTCAATTGCGCATAACTAGGGATTATGCCGACCTCTTTCCATATTCGTGGCTATTACTGAGTCTTCTTTCCTTGAATTTAATTATTCATCCCACATCTGTTTTTTCTTTTCCCATTTGCCAGGTACAATATCCTTGTAAGTAATCCCGTGGGTGGTTCACTCGTACTTCTTCTAACCTTTATTCCTCTTTATTGTTCCGACTCTCATGACACTTGTCAGCACATCATTAGCCCACGTAGCGAATCTATTTTTTTGTACCAATACACAACCCTCATAATCCCAAAAAGAGAAATTGTAAAAAAGAAACAAAGGGAAACATATCGTTTTCATTAGCTTGTTCAATCTCGAAAATGTTACTGCTTTAGATTGAAATGTGCGGCTTACGGTAGAATGCACTACAGGCAAATCAGGTAAAAGAAAAGCGAGAACGTTGTAAGGAGTCACCTCATTTCCATAGTGAGATAAAAGCATTTGTTACACAATTTAGTGAACAAAAACTCTGTTTTTTAAAACTATTTCACCAGCTAAATAGATTATGATAAAATTATTATAGTTATTATATTGCCCAGTGCCTGGACAATACCATTGGTAAACTCCCTTCTCTTTATATAATAATTAATACTGGTAGACTAATAGTACCCTTTAGATTGAATATTGTTTTGCGTGTTATGGTACTTCATTTTATAAAATGTGACTTTCCTAACTGCAGATTTACTGTCGGTAACTTTAGTTAGTTAGTTAACCTAGTGAATGCAACAAATTTACCTCAAAAAGCAAGCATACTTTTAGATATCCTCATCCGTAAATATAATTATTGTCATGTAATAAAAAAGTTAAGAGTTCAAAGTCACAAAAGATTGATCCTATGTAACTACCATCATCAATCTTAGAAAAAAAGAAAAGAATTAGGATATTAGGCATTATGGTTGGATTCCTTATACTATGAATTACTGACCAGCGACCATTTTCGTTTGTCCTCTCAAAGACAAATACTAGTGGGTTCACCTAATTTGTCTTGATAACTAAACACCTAACGGTACTGTATCAGTTGCTAAGTTCCTATGCAGTAGTAATAAAGGGTGAAATTCAAAAATAGCTAGATTTATAATTGATAATTGAAAAATGGCTACAATTTTAAAAGTGAATAAAATTTAGTTACTTTTTATGTAAATATAAAATCTGAACACAAACATTATTAAAAATTCGAAATATTGCAGCATAATATGCTGGATTTTGAATTTTGTACATATGAGATTCCAAAATAATATGCTGAAATTTTATAATATACTAGAAATTTATATACAAGAGCTTCATACTCCCACATATTATGCTGAAATTTTTCGTGTCTTGGAGTTTCAACATAATATACTGGAAGTTTATATGTATAAACTCCATAATCACTCATATTATACTAGAATTTTTCGTGTTTCAGTAAAACAATGTCTATTTTTTCAAAGACTTCGTAAACATTGACTATTTTTCGATTACAATCCGAAAAATAATTAGCCCTTACTTGTTGACAGTACTAAAGGATTCCATTAAAAATGGCTGGGTCCACCATCACACTTATTAAGAGATAGACCTTCAAACCATAGTACGATCGGTTTGACACTGCTTTAAACTTCTGTTAGCCATTATAATCTCTTTCAACCTCTGCGTCGGACTAGGGCCCACAATGACACACTTTCGGCTTCCCCTCCCTATAATTTCCCTATCTCAATGATAATGAAAATTGATTGAGAATTTGAGAGAAATAAAGTCAAGAGTAATCAGTTGAAAGTGATGGAACACTTAAACTCGAGGAGATTATCATTATATTGTATTTGTAAAATAATTTTGAAAAAGAAAAATAACGTAAAATAGAAATGTCGAAGAAATAGAAATTAAGTCGAGCTCACTGAATTTACAGTGTTTCCTTAAGGAATTTAATTCCCTCATAATACTCGATGGTATATATTATTTCCTCCCAAGATAGAACGGATTACATACTGATGTACATACTGATGTAGTGATACTTCAAACCCCGGTATTTCAACGAACACAAATGACGGCAGCAATCACACTTACGTTGTTTGTTTTGTAAGAAAACAATGCAGAAAGAAGAAGAGAACTCAGAATTTTCGTAAGGAAAATATGAGGGAATGACCTTTTATTTATAACCAAAATGTTGGGCTTAAATGAAGAGGTGCAACTCTTCAAGATGACCGTTCACGTAAAATGACTATTTATGCAAAAATAAAACGGTAAAATAAAAACGGAGAAAAACTTTAAATTACCATTATAAAATGGTCGATTTGGATTAAATAGTAATATTTAACAAATAAATTTGGTCCCAAAAATTAATAATCAATCAGATCATATGACCAAATCCAAATCCGAATTCGAAGCCGAACGAGCGACGATGATGGCGATGTGAGGCTTGCCTTCTTCTTAACTCCTTAAGAGCTAGAAAAAATATAATTGTATATATACTCAACAAATGAACTTTCCTCCTCCAAAAGGGGACAATGTTCTTTTGTAAAGGACGAAAAATTAAAATTTTATTTTTGCCCGCCATTTCCCATTCACCTTATTTTAAGTTAAACCAAGCTTAAATCCAATAATCCTCCACATGAATGGGGAATGGCTATATCACAAAAATATGCATGAAAACTGTGTGATTCGCAAGCAATGATTAATCGCATCTGGATAAGTAGGTTTCCGTTTGAACTTTCCGTAGTAAACTTATGTCGGAAATTCGGTCAATCGATATATTTGATATTTTCGAACCGTTGAACTTTGGTGTATATCTAGACAACCATAAGTCACATAATCAACCCTTAACCTTCTTTTGTTCTCACTGTTGTGTTCGATTCGGCCATGAACACCGCCTGGTTTAATAAGTGCATAGAGAGCTGGCTGCAAAAATTCTCCTTGAAGCGGCTAACACGTCATACTTACATAGGTGATTCCTAAACGTGTCATCCCGTAGATACACTTTTTGATATACCCCGTATCAAACTTAGAATTCATTAAAAAGTCTTAATGTTTTATCAAGACCTTTTTGTTGTCTCGATTAATTCCAAGAGGAAGATCAACCAATTCGCATGTATGGTTGTTCAGTATGGATTCTGTTTTACTATTTACTGCCTCTTTCTAAAATAATGATTCCGAAGAAGACATAGCTTTTTAAATGTATGAGGCTCATTTTTGAATAAGAAAGTCATAAAATATGGTCCAAATATAGTAGACGTTCTTTGAAGTTTACTACATCTTGGATCTTCCTGATTAGATGCACTTTCTTTTGTTTCTTCCCGAGGACGTTTATATCTTTCACTCATCGAATCATATCCCTTTTTATACTTATATATATTTTCAAAAAATCCAGCATTATTTGATTCTATAACTGTGTTATTATGAATGTTGGGATTTTATGATTTATGAATCAGTAATCGATATGCTTTACTATTGGTTGCATATCCTATGGAAACACAATCAACAGTTTTCGGTCCTATTTTTATCTTCATGGTTTAGGAACTTGTACTTTTGTCAAACATCCCCACACTTTAAGATAATTCAAGTTGGGCTTCCTTCCTTTCTATTTTTCATATGGAATGGATTGCGTTTTGTTATGAAGTACTCGGTTTAGTATCCGGTTAGCCGTAAGAATGGCTTCCCCTCACAACTTCTGTGGCAAAACAAAACTTATCAACAAAGCGTTCATCATCTCCTTTAATGGTCGATTCTTCCTTTCCGCAAACCCATTGGATTGGGGTGTGTAAGGAGCCATTGTTTGATGAATAATTTCATATTCTAAACATATTTCTTCAAAAGGAGATTCGTATTCATCACTCCTATCACTTCTTATCATTTTGATATTCTTTTTAAGTTGTGTTTCAACTTTATTTTTGTATTGCTTGAATGCATTTATTGCTTGGTATTTACTACTAAGTAAGTAAACTTAGCAATAGCATATAAAATCATCAATAAAGTTATGAAATGCTTCTTTTCACCACGAGATGGTATTGACTTCATGTTGCAAATATACATGTGAATTAACTCCATAGAATTTGAATTCCTTTCAACTGACTTAGAGGGATGTTTAACATACTTAAATTTTACACATATTTGACATTTTGATTGGCCGCATTCAAACTTAGGCAATACTTCTAAATTAATTATCTTTCGCAAGGTTTTAAAATTGGCATGACCCAAACGTATATGCCATAAATCATTTGACTCAAGTTAGTAAGAAGAAGCTAAAATTTTATTATTCTCAACAACCATTACATTCAGTTTGAAAATGCCCTCAGTGAGGTAACCTTTTCCTACAAACATCTCGTTTTTACTTATTACAACCTTATCAGATACAAAAACATACTTAAAACCCGTTCTTGACAAGAAGTACAGTAGAGACTAAGTTCTTCCTAATTTCAGGAACATGAAGGACGTGGTTTAGAGTCACCACCTTGCCAGAAGTCATTTTCAGAAATATCTTGCCACATCCTTCAATCTTGGCCGTAGCAGAATTTTCTATAGATAGCGTCTCTTCGGGTCCAACGAGAGCATATATAGCAAACATTTCTCTAACAGCACAAACATGACGAGTGGCTCCAGAATCAACTCATCATTCCTTGGGATTTCCCACCATGTTGCATTCAGAAAGCATAACACACAAGTTATCAATATCCATGTGCTTTTCAACCATGTTTGCTTGACCCTTCTTCTTGTCTTTCTTTGGAGCATGACAATTTGCAAATTTATGTCAAGCTTTCTCGCAGTTGTAGCAATTTCCTTTGAACCCCTTCTTGATTGTGTTACTTTTTGGTCCAGAAGGCTTCTTTATCTTTTTGTTATTTTGTGGAGCATCCTCAACAATGTTTGCTCCCATTATTGTTAAGTTTCCACAACCCTTCTTTTCAACAGCTTTATTGTCCTCTTTGATCATCAACCGAACAATGAGATCTTCGAGCAACATCTCCTTGCATTTGTGTTCCAAGTAATTTTTGAAGTCCTTTCATAAAGGAGGCAACTTCTCTATCATCACTGCAACTTGGAATGCTTCATTGATGACAAGACCTTCAATGAAAATCATATTAGTAATATTAATATAATTAATACTTTCAATAAAAGTATTAATTTGACTTATACCTTTAGCAAGGAGATCATGAATAATCACTTGTAATTCCTGGACTTGGGTAATAACAGACTTGCTATCTACTATTTTGTAGTCCAAAAATTTTGCGGCAATAAATTTCTTCAACCCGACATCCTCAGTATTTTCAAACGCAACCCACAAATCTTTTGACGTCTCCATATTACTATAGACGTTATACAGATCGTCCTCCAGTCCGCTAAGAATATAATTCTTGCACAAAAAATTAGAATAGTTCCACGCCTCAGTCACGGGGAAGCGTTCGTTTTTCGGAGTTTCGTCAGGCGGAATATGAACATCTTCCTTAATGAACTTCTGATTTAGTCGTCAAGTAGAAGAACATCATCTGCTGCCACCGCTTGAAATCAATCCCGAAATTTTTTTCGGTCTTTTCTGCCGGTACCGGTGCCAATGCCGGTGTTGTGGGTTTTTCGATGCATTGGCGGCATTGGTAGTCACCATAGGAACACGCCGGTTTTCGTTCTCAGTCGTCATTTATGTAAAAAAAAAATCACATAAACAAGTGTTTAATATATGGTGAAGTTTTTATATCTTCAAACAGATTAAAACTGGAGTAGAAAATCGCTAGGATTTTAGTCTCCAAATAACAGATAATAGGATGAAACAGAATATACGTTAAGATATAAAAATCGAGTAGAAAACCACGAAGGCTTTAATCTCCAAAACTGAAAACCACACAGGTTTTACTCTCCAGAACAATATATACAATACAAACACAGACTATAAATTTAAGTTCCTTAAGCTTGTTATTATACTGTATTTGTAAAATAATTCTGGAGAAGAAAAATAATGTAAAACAGAAATGTCGAAGAAGTAGAAATTAATCCGAGCCCACTGAATTCACAGTGTTTCCTTAAGGAACTTAATCCCTTCCTAGTACCCGAGGTTATGGATTATTTCCTCCCAGGATAGAACATATTACATACTGGTGTAGCGGTACTTCAAACTAGGGCTGCTTATCAGGCGGATTGGGCGGTTATTTACTCTTAACGGTTTGGCTTATCGGTTATCGACTTTTAAATGTATTAATCCGCTAGCCGCCTGATAAGGTATCGGGCGGATTGACATCGATTTAGCTCTTATCGGACGGTTTATCTGCCTAGCAAAATTATCAATGATTCTAGGAATCAAGTAGTACTACCAGAAGAAGGAAAATAAGCAAAAAAATTAGGACTTGACATGACTTTGGTTTAAAAAAGAAGACAAGAATGGCTACTCTCTGCGCTTCTCCTCGACAACAGCTTCCTCTTGAAATCATTAAGGTTTGTGAAACATGTGTTCTTTTTTTCTTTAGATTTCCCAACTTTCCATCGATCGCAGAAATCGTATTGCACTAATTCTACAAGAGAAGCCAGGTCCAGTCTAATTAATTTCTCGGGGACAGATATGTTGTTTCATCAAACTAATGTTCATAAAATATAAGCAATTTATGTATGTCATTTTGCTCCGGAAGTGATATATAATGAATCAATTTCTTTTATCTTTGTAGCGTTGTAATAAATCAGAAACTTTTTATTCAACTTCTTCTTCCAATTAAATTGAATATTCCTATTATCCTATTTAGCAAAATTTGATCAATTCTATATTCCATTACTGGACTCGTTATATATATATATATATATATATATATATAACAAACGAATTTTCCTACTCCAATATGGGATAATCTGATCACCCTTAATGATTGGTCTTGGATTCAAGTCGTGGTAGTGGGGAAATTTCTAGCATGGAGCACTTTCTACTTAATCCAATTCGTCGCGATTCTATATTACTCGAGCTAGTTTCGAATAGTAGATGTTTTTTCCAAAAGAAAAAAGGAATACTTACATCTCGAATAGGGAAATCCGGCATCAACAATTGTGCAGTAGAAATCAGATGGCTTTCGCGTTACACGAGAGGAAAAAAAGTTAACAAACTTTAAGGAAAAATTACAACAAACATTTTACAAAATATGAGGAGGAACTATAGCTAACTTTTTACAAACTATAAGGAGGAACTATCTTTGGGATACAGTAACCAACTAAATTGTGTAAAGTACAAGGCATTTACATGTGTACAAAGGGAATTGAGAAGATTACATGGAGATTCTGGGAAGTGTGAATTTCACTCTAGTACTAAACTGAGTAGGATTTACTGCATCACTTTTGTCAGATACTCTGAGAAATATATAATGTTTTTAAATCTGTGCAAGTAGTATCTGAATTTGATGTAATACTTCAAAAGAAAAGACTCATCCCAGAAATCTCACTGAAGCTGTTAGACTTTGGGGGAAAGTTTGCTTAATACACTAACTTAGGTCGTGGAGCGATCACCTTCCTGTCCAAGATGATTGGGCAAGTATCAGATCTGCTGTTGATAAAGTTCCAGATTGATCAACATCAAGACTTTCAAACTCCTTCAATACAGCTGCAATGTCATGTTGGTTGATCTTCCCCATCTCCTTTAGTTTATAGATAACAAATTCAGCAGCCCTTGGGAATTCACAAACAAAAGGAAGATCAGAACTATTTGAATTTTGAAATACACTTCGAGATTACAATGAGAAAAAAGAAAATTACATGCTAGGATCGAGAGCTCAGACAGTGCGAATTTAAAGCAAAAAAAACAACAAGGAGTCAAAAGATTTAAGAGCTTCGATCAACTTGACCGAAGTACATTTTTACCACACCTAAAGTGCCCTAGGAGAGAGTACAAAATAGAGTAAATACTCTAATCGAGTGAATCAAGAAGGGTCTTTGTGAACTAATTTTAGGAACAGGCTTTAAAGTTAAATGGACTTACCCTACAACCCCATCATCATCAAGATCAGCTTCCTCCAAATCAACATTTGTCGTCCTTCTTGAAAGAACACACTTCACGAGCTCCTTCTGTCTCTTTTCCGTGTTGAATTCAGCAACATAAAGGAAGAACTGACCCAAACAAATGGTGCTTGACAAAATCCAAAATATAGCAAATATACGCCCTGCTTTAGTTGAAAAGCTTTTGTCTCCATATCCTAATGTTGTAATGGTAGAACAGACACAATAAAAGGCATCTAAGGTATCTAACCGTTCAACTCTAGCCAGGAACACAGTCCCAGCAACTACGAGCACTATAAGGAAGCCCGCTACCATGAAGCACTTGTACCTTACTTTGTTTGTTTCAATCTCCTCCAATATTTCACTAGGACCAACTTTATGACGCACATGCAGTGCTTTGATTAATAGTGTTTCTTGCTTCTCCAATAAGTAGTCTGCTCCTTTGCTTAGAATCATTCCAACAAGTGCCATCCCAGAGAACACAAAGACACAAGCGAGTAGTTTAGTAGTTGCACTGTCAGGCACAATATCCCCATATCCAACCGTGGTCATTGTCACAACACAAAAGTAAACAGAATCAAGAACCCCATCTATTTTCTTTCCCTTGATCTTGTTTCTAACCAAATAAAAGCAAATGGTACCAATACCCAGGTATATAACCAAGTAAATGATAACTTTCTTAACACTAGGGTGGAGTTTATCCATAAGCAATTTAGAACGTGGAAGTGATTGGTCATTTTTTATTTCATTCATTTCTACAGGAGCAAATTCGCCCAGAGGAGCACTTTTACATCGGCGGAATCTTTTTTTCTTAGGATCAACCGTATGATGTGTCTGATGCAGTTGATCCAACAAGGGCTGGAATTTGTCTCTGTTAGTCATTCCAGCAAGCCTGTAGTGATTTAAGAAATCCTGCAAGAAACTGTGGCTGCTTAAGAGTGCGGAAGTCCTTTAATTTCGTAAAACATAACTGATATGTTAATTCTTTTTCTTAGCCAGAGAGACTTGTCTTCAAATGCCAAAACACTAACAAAGACATTTTTCTCATGTTTTTCAAATGCAAACAGTGCCTTGCCTGTCAATTAGTAGTTCTTATTCAATGATGCATCTAGAATCTAAAAGCATGCCACATGCCAAGTAAAGAATTTGCTAGCATCACATTTTCTGCTTAGATTGGTTCTTGTATCGACTCGCAAACTACCATATTGTAAGTTTGCAACTTATACTTGGCCTCCTGAGGCCTATGATAATAGCAGGTGCAAGATTCTCGCGGATGCTCTGGATACATTGGATTAATAAGTTGGGTCTTCATAGTTGCCACATCATATATAAGCTCAGGACACCTTATCGCTAAACTAGGTAGTGGAGGCAGATTGTTCTAGTTGAAGGAAACATTGATCAGATATACAAAGTTGAGCATTTGCTTAATGGTCGCATGTTTCTTCTTGCCACCAACATATGAAGTCTCAACTACAACTGAAAGAACTCCACGTGATTTTCCTGATCTAGCTGGTTCAGCCAAGGTGTTCCTGATCATATGGAACTCAACTATCAAACATTTGGGAGTTATCACCTAAATTAGGTTCTCATCGTTCAGATTTAAGTGATCAAAGATGGCACTAACCTAGTAGTTGAAAAATAATGAAGCTACTTCGTGCTGCAAGGCTTTTCCTTTTAAGCTACTTTCCTTTACATCCCCCGTACCACTAAATCATCATACAGAAACGTATTCTGAAGGAAATTAGTGTTTGAAGAACTTCAAGTACCATACAATTTTGGCCAAGGTTAAGCTAAATTCCAACAGGTGGGGTTAACAATTATCAGAGCATTTTGGACATGGGTTCATACTCATAGATAAATAGAGTTAGGATTTTGGGTTGTGGCTGCTGAGAAAATCCTCTTAACCTAGGTTGCTAGTCACATAGAGCGAAGATGCATGATACCGCTGATTTCTCTTGATTATTGACAAAGTTGTAAGAAAACAAGCATGGACTTGATTAGTCTCTCTTATAGCTCACCTAGACACAAATAATGAAATGCATTTAGATTAGGTATCTAAATGCATATTGTATGTAATCAAGTCTCGCATTGATGAAAAAACATTACACATATAATCCGAGTGGTCACTCTATGAAGTTGGACTCATCTTGTCTGCAGCAGAGACATACACGATGCATTTCATTCTGTTATTAGCACGTCAGTAGAACTAAAATCAAGGGGTTCCTTCGGCGATATTAGTTTTTTCTCTCGGATGCAAGAGATTTGAGTTTGATTCCTTTATATCTCTCATCCCTTCTACTATATTGTGTTGGACATGTGCTAATCATATCTGCAAAATGATTTGTCGCTCGTAGAATCAAGAGCTCTTGTATCCAATACCACAGTAAGAGAAATAACCTATATGTCCTAGATTGACAAACTTGTTCTTGCAACTACAGCATAAAATTGGAAACTACAACGAATCTAAATTACTTGCAAAAGCGAGTATACCTTTCTGGACCTCTTGAAGTTGGTCCAATTCTCGACGTGAGACTTAAATTGATAAGCATTCCAGTAAAATTCTACAGTCACAACCCATTGTTTTCCTCCATATTCTTACTATAATCATTGAAAGAAAATTACATCCAGCTAGGGGTGCCAAATGGGCTGGTTGAACTTATTTTGGGTGGGTCAAGATGAGCTAAGTCAATAAATGGACGGGTTAAAAGTAACTTGGGCGGAGATGAGTTAGGTCAAGTTGGATTAAAATTCGGGTCATAGCCCAACCTGACCAACTCTTACCAAGTGTTAATTAATGTGTATTGTTTTCTTATTAATTGTTTAATTATCAAATAAGACTTTTTTTCTTTTGTTATGGTCATATATAACAAATCAAACAAAATAAAATACTATTATTTTTAAAGATATTTTAGCAAAGTTACTCATGGATCAATTTGGGCTAAAAATCATCTCAACTTTAGATGGGTTAAAATGTGTTAGGTCAAGATAGGTTGAGTTTAACCATGGGCGGGTGAATGACCAGCCAGCCTTGGGTGGGTTGGGCAGGTCAAATGGGTCTGGGCTCAAACTGACACCCTACACGCAGCCAAAACATGGAATAGTAATTAAAGATAAAAGTAGCTTTTCTTGGCCAAATTGGTAATTCAGCAACCAAAATTGCTAAATAACTAAAATTCAAGCTCTATAGAGGCTGAATAAGCTAACTTACCAAACAGGAAAAAAATTCACTCTAACTCCCCCAGCTGCTCCATTCCCCACTGCTGCCGCTAAATCGCAAATTGCCATATTTTCTATATTTTGTATGAATATTTAGGTTGGCTTCCTACAAATTTATATAAGGAAAGACAGAGCTTAGACAATTTAATTGTAATCGAATTACCAGAAAAAAGTAAGGTTGTTTCGGTCCTTTCTGCCGGGGAATTGGTGGAAGAGCTCGAATCTTCTGTGACAACAAGTGAGCTACTTGGCATGGAGGCGTGAAGACAGGTCGTACCATCAATTGGAGTTCTAAATTTCAGGCTTTCTTCCTATCAAATTGCTATCACTTTCAGCTTCTTAAAGGAGCTGTCGTCATTTGGCGTTTACATAATTTTTCCTACCAGGGAGGTGACAGTTTTAATCCAGAAGATCCTAGAGTTTGGGTTAACCGTTAACGCTATAATTTACAAACAAAATTGACTACTCTAGAATTGCTCATTTGGTACTAACAAAAATATACTATCCCTATTTTATTTTTGAGATAATATTATCATAGTCATTCAAAAGTCACTTTTTTTATTACGTAAAAATCACTCGGCTTTGTGTTTACTACACAAAAATTATTTTTCTTTCTTTTGTTATACAAAAGTCATTTTACGTTGTTCTAGTTATCACAAAAGTCACATTTTTACCAGAAAAAATCTATTATGCTCTTGATATTATATAAACATTCATTTTTTATGTAATACCGCTTAGCATACCTGCTCGGCCCTCTAAACCAGAACCCCACCCAATCACGGACGAAGACCTCATGAAATTCCCTTTTTGCAAGTCTGTGGAACGCTGAAAACAAGTATAAGCAGCTTTCTGGGAGGAATGGCTTCGCTTGATGGTCCATTTCTGTCAACTCCTTCGCCGAAGGAACTACTTCGTCATAAAAGGACCCATGCACGGGAAGGCCTCAAATGGTTCGCAGGTCCCATAAAGATATAGATAATTCTCCACTCTAGGTAGCAAGTGTGTTGGTGGAAGGTTTCCAAAGCTCACAAAAGGCCTGAAGTACGTTATCGTTATAATCGTACGTAAACAATGAAACGTATATGGCATCGTAGACCTTCAGATCTTCCAAAAAAATTTTGTGGCAGGGGAGCACATATTCTACCCACTCCTGTAGCCGGGTGTGTAGCGAACCTTGCCAAAGCCAGAAGGGGGAACATTCCAAGTGTGGAAACATCCATCACGATGAGAAAATTCAGACGGCGACACTTCCCGATGAGTTGCGGATTTCAAAATAGGGACCTTCATGTTAGTGACCTCGCCCGAAAATTCTCCCATAACATCTTTGGTCTCCCTTGTCCACCAATCTGTAAGATGAAGAGATGCGGCAGGCAGCTTTCTGACAAGAGGGAAAGAACCGATCACTGGAGGATGAACTTCCAAGGTGAGAACTTTATCAACTATTAACGAAACTCAAATGAGAAAATAGGGGAAAAGAATAGCTTACAATTTGAAAAGAAAACAGAAGCAAACAGAAGCACTAAGGGAAAACATAAGCTATTGAGAAAACAGAAGCAAACATCTTGAGCCAAAACTTATAGAAGACAGAACTGGTGCAATTGACAGAAGCAAACAGAAGCAAAAATAATCTTGAGTCAAAACTTACACGATGAGGGAGTGAGGCGTGACTGGCGGAGAAATGGCAAGCTGATGTATGGCGGACTGGCGTATGAGGGCTTTACGAGCTCAGTTGGGCAGGCGTGACCACGTGAGTCGTGAGGCGGCGGCGGACTGGTGGTGGTCTGAGGGTGAGGACTGGCGTGAGAGTGAGTGTGAGTGAGGAGGCGGGTGTAGGCGTACTGGTCTGAGCGTGAGTGAAAAATGAAAATGGAAGTATGAAACCCTAGTATTATCAATTATGTTACAATTCACTAAGGGTAAACTAGTAAATTTATAAATCCTTATTGGGTTATCGGTTTACCCAATAACAGAAATGCTAAACCGATTCCGAACCGATAACCCAATAATTTTTTTTTTACCCATTACCGAACCATTAACCCAATACCGATAACCCAATAAGTAATTAACGGTTCGGGTTATTGGTTTTACCCGATATATGCCCACCCTTACGGTGAATGGCTCATCATCAGAAACTATCGTCTTCTCGACTTCATCCTCGTAGTATTTTAAACATTGATGGTAGGTAGATGGAACTACTTTATTCTCATGTATCCAAGGCCTCCCAAGCAAAACATTATATGAAGTCTTCGCGTCGATCACATGCAACCATGCACTTGATTGCATATCTTCAATAGTGATTCCCAGCCTGATCACGCCTATGGCTCTTTGCCCCGCTTTGTTGAACCCTTGGATCATCACACGACTTTCTGAGAGTTCGTCCATAGGAATACCAAGTTCTTTCACAATGTGGATTGGCAAAATATTTATTGAGGATCCTCCATCAACCAAAATCCGATTTACCCTTTCATCGCGCATATAGCCATCCAAGTACAATAGGCGGTTATGAGCAGTGTCACCTAGCAAAAGATCGTTATTTGTGAATGTGACCTTTTACTCACAAGCATTAACTTCTTGAGGAGTGGACTCGATGGGCTTTTCCGAAGATGGTGCCAACGTTAGGTCATCACTCTTTTCTTCCCCTTTGTCAGCATGGCAACAAGAGGCATCAATGCCCTCATGGGAAATCTTCGTGCGGAACCAACTTGGTAAAAATTCCTCCAAGGTTACTGGATTCCGTGGCTTTTGAGGGTGGTGCATCTCCACTTTTGCTTTCTTCAAATGCCTAATTGGATTCTTTTTCATTGGTCTTTTTACCATCATCTTCCTTGTTGGTTATTCTACTGATTCTTTCGTGGGCTCCTTTTGTGGCACCTACGACGAGTCACCAACGTCCAACCTTCATCATCATCAGGTTGATCATCTTCAACTTTGTTGTTCTCCAGTAATTCTTCATCTTTACTTTCTTTAATACCGCATAATTCATCCAGACTAAATGAGCCAAAGGTGATAGAGACTTGGTTTGCGCTTGCTTTCTCATCTTCTAGCACGATCTTCTTTTCGCGAGCCAAGTCCATGACTTTGTCCTTGAAGACAAAGCACTTCTCCAGAGGGTGACTTACAAGTCGGCGATATTTGCAGTAGTTTGGGTCATTTGTTTTCCCAACTTCATTTGGTCGCTTCATCTCCGGAAGCTCAATGAGATTTAACTCGAGGAGTTCTTCGAAAATGGCTAGCACATCAGAATCCAGGAATGGGTACTTTTTCTCCTACATCTCCTCTATATTATATACTATATAATATATTTTTAACTATGTATTTTATTTATAAATAAAATAACTTAATATTATTTTATTTATTATTTTTATAATATATTCGTATATTTAATTTTTTATAACTTTAATTTTCAAGATATATTAGTAGCGTTATAAAATAATTTTTTTTAAAATTTAATTGACCAACCAAAGTTGATCGGTTCCGACCAACTTTGGTCAATATTCCCTTACGACCTTCAAAATACCGACCACACGTTAATGGTCGCATTTTGGACGATTATTGGCCATTACCAACCAACTTTCGTCATTTTTTTACGGGTTTTCCCGAATTTATAGTAATGTAATTTCCCAAATAACCAATTACCCAGATAAATCACCAAGAAAATATCCCCAACTAAATTCGCATGTAGTACCTAGGAATTTTCCTTCAGATTTACATATGATTTTTGATAACGCCAAACTATGCCTTATAAAAAGACACACGGACGTAGCAAATATAGTCTGAGTAATTCTGCTCAGAGTCGAACCACAGAGAATTAACCTATCAATTAATTTTGTCGGACTTACTAATTCATACAATCAATTTCCCCAAACTTTGTGATTCACAATTGATGATATATCTAACAACTAAACTGAAAATAAATAACAACGGAAAGTTAACTAAGCTTGCTTTGTATATAATTGGATTAAGGTCTAAGGTAATGGTTTCCCCCGTTGTTGATTTCCTTGGTTGAATATGTTTCATAACTGAGACTTAGTTGTCTCCATCAATCATGAACGCTCCAGCTATCATAAATCTTTCTCAAGCAATTATGATAATTTACTAGACGCACTTTCTCAAGCTACGCTAGCTAGATTCGCATTACGGTTCACTTAGATTGCACCCGAGGTATCGTTATCTCTAATCCAACCTCTAAATCCTCGGTTATGACTCTCGTATATACTCCGGGAGTGATGCCTTTCATACAATTACCTAAATATGCACTCTCTCTCAAGCAGATACATATTAAATAAGGACGGATAATTGAGGGCCCTTTCAATTAACCACAATCAAAACATAGATGAACAAATAGAGATTAACAACCAATTCAAAACTATATTAATATCACAACCAAGTCATCCCCAACAGGTTTCACCAAAACCTTAGATTAAAGTATTTAGCTATTCATAACAAAGTAAGAGAAAACTACTAAATTATTCATAATGAAAGAAATTGCAAGAAAATAAAAGAGATAAAGAACTATAATATTTTTGGGTGATCTTTCACACTTGTTCCTCCTCCAAAAGTGATCTCAAAATAAGCCTCTCCTATCTTGGGCGAGCTTATATAGCTTATAAGGGTTTTACAAAAAGTTTCCCCGAATTGACACTTTGGCCCCCAAATTTTTAGGTCCCTAAATAGTTCACCGCGGCTGCGGCGTGGACCACGGTGAACACTGCCCAGTCTATTTTTTGTGTTTTGTCTCCGCGCTCTGCTCTACGGTCCACCGTGGTCGCGGTGGACTTTTGTCCAGTCATTTTCTTTTGCTCCTTTGTGTTCGGGTACTTCTTGAGTGAGTGTTTTCTTCACATTATTGCCTCCAAACACTTCATGTTGCTTCCTCACATAAAATATTCCCTGCGAAACCAAATAACACTATTTAAAGCATTTTGTTAGGAGAGAGTGTATGAGTCAAGACGTACCTTTCCTTCGTGAATCACATGCCCTCACATCACGCAAGGGATTAGTTCTATATATAATGATAGTGATAACAATTAGGAACTAAAATAGACAGAATTCGCATACTCTCCAAAAAGAGCATTTACATGCCACAAAGATGCACCATAGGCTTGCCCGTAGAGTAGTACTCGACTAATCGAGCCCCACACAATCTAAGATCAATAGGACTTTAATTGGTTGTAATGTAGACTAAGGGACGGGTAGGATCTATTTGGATATAGTGACTAGCCTCCCTAAGCACTTTTAATATAATTACATTCAACTTCAAGCTCATCGTTTTGTCAGCCAACACTCCACCATATTTATTTAAACCCGATACATTAGGTGCAATGTATACACGCTACCACTTATTAATCACTATTCAATAGATTATATATATTTTTTTCGTGGTGCTTCTCTTTTTATGCTTCACATTCTGCACCTTTTCTCTATTTCCATGGTTCCACTTCAAAAACCAAAACACCACCTCCACACTTTTGCTTTTGCATATTTACAATACCATTTTAGTGCTTAGTGAGAGTTGGTTCAAACAGCAGGCTATTCAAATAATTGGATAAGGTTCACATTATGGTTGCCAAAGAAACAGAATTATAGGCTCAATGGGGTTAACTAAGATGTAATGCATTCAAGTGGGTTTACTTTATATATCTAGATCAATAAAGAAATGCCTACATCACTTCTAAAACTGAATGAAGCTACTATTTCGTTTTGCAAACACACAGGGCAAGTTCTAGGCATTAAATGTACAACATGGAATATAGTAACACTCACACACACATAGCACATGACTCACTCTAGATTAGTTTATCAAGACATTCTCTTTTGAGTGTTCAAGTTAGGTACAAAGATACAATTTTTAAGGCACTTAAATAAGATTCAACCCTTGAAGCTAAGCGCTACACTCTAGTGTCTATCGTGTTCAGGTGTAAAAACGCTAAGGGTATTTCTTTTTCAATTTTAAGCTCGTCGCCCATTCATCCTAACCTAAAAAAAACTACCTATACCCGGTTCAAGTGTAACGACCCGGTTAGTCGTTCTAAGAGTTGTAGTCCCGTTTCTATCTTTTCTATTTCTTTATGTGTTGTTAAGCTATGATGAGTTGTATCGAGTTGGTAGATTTGGGTATGGAGTAGTTTTGGAGTGAAATGAATACTTAGTCTCTTAGTTAGAAAGCTAAGTTAGAAAAAGTCAATCGAAACTTATGAGTAAACGAATTCGGATTTGGATTTTTATGATTCGATTAGATTCATTGGGTGATTTTAGACATAGGAGTGTGTCCGGAATATAATTTGGAGGTCCGTGGTAAAATTAGGCTTGAATTGGCGAAAGTTGGAAGTTTAGAAGTTCTTAGGCTTGAATTCGAGGTTGATTTGGTGTTTTGGGTGTTCTAAAGGTTTGACTAAGTTCGGGTAGTGATATATGACTTTTTTGGAATTATTAGTTGAGGTCCCGAGTACCTCGGGTGAGTTTCGGATAGGTTTGCGTTGTGTTGCGCTCGTTTTTCTTATGTTTCGACGCCGTTTCTTCAAGCATAAATGATATCATATTTAACAAATGAGCTCTGGTTTCGTTTTTGATTGAAGCATTATATTCGTATCATAATTACGGACCCGTATCAAAAAGAATCATCGAATTTCGACATCGTATGAGGATTTTGTAGCCATTTTACTAAAAATTAGGTTGCCAGATTTTTTTCAAAGTAATTACGAAATTGCCACTAGCAGCGTATTTAAAAATCTGCACTATTTGCAAATATTCAAACCTACATATCTCCTTCATTATAAGGTCAAATTGAGTGATTCAAAAGCCTAACTTGACTAGAATATCACAAGGAATCCATTGGAGGCATAAAATATGAGTTTCGGAATTGTTTGGCACGAGAAACGAGGTAGAATAGCTGGCAGAAAAAAATATATATAAAACTAGGGTTTGTTCTTTCAGTTATATTTTGAGTTGGGGAGTTCGGATTTGGGCGATTTTGGAGGCGATTTTCATCATATGGATTGGGATAAGTATTCTCTACTCGGTTTTGATTATATTTCATGAATCCATCTTCATTTTTCGGATTTTTTTTTGGATGATTTCAAAGTTAAATTGAGGGAGTTAGGGTTTGAGTTTTGGAGAGTTTAAGTGAGGATTTGAGGGACCAAACGGAGTCCTATTTTGACAAATTTTATATGGTTAGACTCGGGGGAGGACGAAGATTATTATTCTGCTATTTTTGACCGATTCTGAGATGTGGGCCCGGGGGCCGGGTTTTGGCCGATTTCGGATTTTTGGTATATTTTATAGTTTTTATTGTGGAATTCGATTCTTTAGCACATGTTGATGGTATTAATTTGATTATAGTTAGATTTAGAGCTTTTGGAGATCGAGTCCAGAGATGAGGGCATCCTGGAGTAGGATTTTACGTTGTTGAGGTAAGTAACAGTTTTAACTCTGTCTTTGAGGGTATAAACCCGGAGAAAGTAATATCGTGTGATTGTTTGGTGGTGATACCCACACTAGGTGACGGGCGTGTGGGTTTTCACCGTGAGGGATTGAGACTTGGTCCGTCCCGTGAGGCTGCGAGGCCTAATAGCTATTATATGTGGTTATGTGTTTACTTGTTGTTGAGCTTGTTTGCCTTCATGTTAGAGATCATGTTTAGGCTTTATTCATGCTCACTATATTTGTACTCAATCATAGAAATTATTGTACGTGTTTACCTTAGTCTCTATTATTTGCTAATATGTTGTGATACTTGATGTGGGTTGTGTTCCCTTATTTGTTGATGATAGAGAGGCTAGTGAGGTATATGATTGAGTAAGACCGAGGGCCTGGTTGTGAGGATATTAATACCATAGCGCGTGTGTTATCCGCGTAGCACGTGAGCTGACCGTGCGGATCCAGGTATTTATACCATAGCGCGTGAGTTGTCCGCGTAGCGCGTGAGTTGACCGTGCGGATCCAGGTATTGATATGATGGCCTGGTTGTGAGGATATTAATACCATAGCGCGTGAGTTGTCCGCGTAGCATGTGAGTTGACTGTGCGGGTCCAGATATTGATACCATAGCGCGTGAGTTGTCCGCTTAGCATGTGAGTTGACCGTGTGGATCCAGGTATTGATATGATGGCACGTGAGTTGTCCGTGCTTAGCGCTTAGGCTTTGGGAGCCCCTTCGGAGTCTGTACACACCCCCAGTGAGCGCAGAGTATTGAGTGTTGAGTGTGGAGTGTTGAGTGTGAGTGCTGAGTGATGGAGTGACATTGTTGTGAGGTTGCATTTACTTTTGCTGTTACTGGACTTACCTATTAAATTTCTTTGTGGCATTTACTGAGTTATGGAAATTTACCTGTTTATTCATGTTTATTGTAAATTGTGAAAATAAATAATTGGACTATTATGCTCAGCTCGTCACTACTGCTCAGTTCCTTAGTTATTTCTGTTACTACTGAGGTGGTAGTACTCATAGTACACCCTGCACTTTATGTGCAGATCCAGGTGAGTTAGAGCGCGGCGATCGTTGAGTTCAGGCCGACTATCTTTGAAGTCTGCAAGGTAGCTGCTAGCGTCCGCATGACCTTGTTACTTATCTTGTCATTTCTTATTTTAGACAATTATATTTCTTAGTTCATAGTTTTAGACGCTCATGACTTAGTGACACCCCGATGTTTGGGACTCGTTTCCGTATTTTGTATTATTTATATTCAGAGTTGATTTAATGTGAGAAATTTAAATGTTGAAAATATTTTATTAAATTCTTATAATCAAATTAGTAGTAATATTTTTGGGAATAGGCTTGCCTTGTAACACGATAGGCGCCATCACGACCAAGGTTAGATTTTGGGTCGTGACATCAAGTTAAACCCTTGGAAAAGAACCGTGGCCCAAAGAAACCAAGGGGGAGTTGCTACACTACCTAAAAAAATAAAAAATCTTTTTGGTAGTTTCTCTAGACTAACTTCCCTCAAGAAGATTGTCTAAAGGATCCGTCATCAGGAAGAGTCTCTATATTCCATTTTTTTGTCGACTTAGTCCCTCCAGAACCCTGCCGAAAGAGATCCATCGTCGGGACAAGTCACTTCCTATTTTAACTTTCCTAATGAACTATTACTATATCACCAAAGCAATCAACGCAAAACAAAACCAAGAACATCAAACGGTTAATTTTTACAAGTACAAACATACACCGAAGTCTCCCCCACCCCACACTTAAAACGAAGACATGTCCCCATGGCTTAATAATATAAAAAACAGTGAGGTAAAGGAGCTTCCCTAAAGGATCACTCTTGATCGGAAACTGTGTCTGGTTTCACATTGCAGGCGCGACCCAGAGCTCTCAACCAACCTATGAATTTCTTTTCTGACTTCACCTGTCGGTCAGCCACCGCATCAATACGGGTACCCAAGTCAGTGACGAAGGTCCGCAACCCAGTCATCTCTTGCTCCAAAGTGTCAATGCGAGTGCTCTGGTGTGGCTGTGATGGTCTTGCCCCGTCCCCTCTCGGAGGAGCTGTGATCTCAGCCTCATCAGAAGAGTCATCACTGTCTGGCACCGACACTCTTCCCTCGAGTCCAATTTTCTTCACCCGGAAAGGAGCCTTCAGAGTTAATTTCCCATCAACTCGAAGGTTCTCAGGGACATTCGCAAGGCGGCACAGCCGGTTGACAAGCGAAGGGAAGTAGTGGCCCTTGATTAGCTTAGGCGATCTAATAAACATTTCATCATGGAGGACTCGGGCAACATCAAACCCTTGGTGAGTCATAAAGCAGTAGATCATAGCGGCCCGTGGCTCATTCACATAAGTGGTATTGCTGGATGGTAGCAGACGGGTGTTGATGACAGTGAGCCAACACTTTGCCTCCCAAGTAAGAGACTGTGAGTGTAGAGTCGTCGGTTGTGCTACCCATTTGGGCATTCTGCTTGGTATATAGGTTACCTCCTGAATTGTGTCCCAGTCAACCCTCAGGTGATGAGACATCATGTAATGATCATCGCCCGTGAATGCTGGGAGGCGATACACTTTGCGGATGTCCTCTATAGAAGCATTAACCCTGGTGTTGTGCACAATCACAACCCCATTCTCATTTTCTGGCAAGTTTGCATAAAACTCCTCACTATCTGAATATTGGCCTCTTCTAGAACCTCAAAGAAGATGTCCAGTTGACACCTCCTTAACTCATTAAACATATTTGGGCACTCCTTCACCAATGTCGTCCGATCGATATGGACCTCATGGAGCAACTTCTTCGCAGCTTTCTGATTGTACCTTGTCTCCGCTGATTGAGATACGAACCAAGTGCTATCGAACTGAGTTTTAATGGCCTGGACCCTAGTTCGTGAGGAGCCTCCTGGACCATTAGCAGAGGACCCGATGTTTCATTTTTTACGAGATGAACTCATAGTACCTGTCAAAATAGAGAAACGCTTATGAGGACGAGTGTAAAATGTGTGACTATGGGTGGTTACTCAAACTTCACCACAACCATGTCACAATATCTCCTTATATCTCCAATGAGGCATTTTCCCAAATACATTGTGGGCAAGGCAATTATATTAATATACATGGACCATGGGAATCAAGAACACTTCCCCAATTCAAATATCCACTACACCCACACACCCCACACTTGCTACAAACAATCACCCACCAACAACACCATTTAACATTCAATACACATCCCCTTCACCAACATATTCCAACAAAAATGAAATTACACTAGAAAAGAAGAAGAAAAAGCTAAACAAGAAATCTTACCAACAATGCTACATTAGAACAAAATTGAACTAGTATAACAACAATAAAATATAGAAAGAAAAGAGAAGGGGGGGGGGGTTTCGGAACTTATACCTTAGAGGAAGAAGGTGAGTGGTCTTGTGAGGGAAGAAGGAGAGGATGAGAGTATGGATGGAAGAGTTAGGGTTTAGAGAGAGAGATAG
>MU728012.1:0-17571 GCA_026770625.1 Nicotiana glauca | reverse complement strand
GGGGGGGGGGGGGGGGGTGTTAGTTTATGTTAGCATTAAAAGAAAGAGAAAAGAAAAGGAAGAAAAATGAAAAAAAAATAAAAAAATAAAAAAATACAATACCTGGTACGCCCCGCGGTCGACCGCGGAGGGATTTAACATACTGAGACAGTGCTGTCCGCGTCACTGCTGTCCGCGCCTCGGTCGCGGTGAATTGTACATCCCTCCAGTGATTTTTGCGGTCCACGCGGTCCTGGTCGCGGTCGCGGGGGAATTTGTGCCTGAGGCAGTATGTCTCGCTGTCCTGGCAGCGGTCACGGGGCTGACAACATGTTTTTTTTTCATACATGAAGTTACATACTACAATTTACAACACATTCGTGGGTTGCCTCCTACGCAACGCCTGATTTAACGTCGCGGCACGACGCAAGTATTGGATCATCACTCCTCATTCGCGTACTGGGGTTCTTTCAAATTAATCACCATTGTATCCCCTTTTTCTTCAGCTATTCCAAGGTTATGTTTCAACCTTTGCCCATTTACTGAGAACTTGTTTGTCACATCTTCTGATTCGATCTCAACAGCTCCACTTGCGAATATTTGCACCACTCTAAATGGTCCTGACCATCGGGACTTTAACTTACCCGGAAACAATCTCAACCTTGTATTATACAGTAATACCTTGTCACCGGGTTTGAAATCTCTGTCCACAATGTGTTTGTCATGCAGCTTCTTCATTATTTCTTTGCAGAGTCTCATGCTTTCAAAGGCTTGATATCTGAATTCTTCCAGCTCATGCAACTCTATCAGTTGATTTTGTCCAGCTGCATTGGGATCCATGTTCAATTGCTTTAGTGCCCACCAAGCTCGATGTTCTAGCTCCACAGGCAGGTGATATGCCTTTTCAAATACCAACTTGTATGTTGACATGCCTATTGGTGTTTTGAATGCAGTCTTATAAGCCCATAGTGCATCGTCAAGCTTCTTTGCCCAATCAGTGTGTATGACATTCACAGTCTTGGTTAGTACACTCTTTATTTCTCTGTTGGACACTTCAACTTTCCCACTGGTTTGTGGATGGTAAGGGGTAGCCACCTTGTGGCGTACATCATATTTTGCAAGCAATTTCTCGAAGGCTCTATTACAGAAGTGGGTGCCTACATCACTGATGATCGCTCTAGGTGTCCCAAATCGAGTGAATATGTTCTTTTTCAGAAATCCTACCACCACTCTTGCATCATTAGTCGGCAACGCTGCAGCCTCTACCCATTTAGACACGTAATCCATAACAACAAGTATGTACTTATTGCCAAATGAGCTGACGAAGGGACCCATGAAGTCAATCCCCCAAACATCAAACACATCTACCTCTCGAATCGGGTTCATAGACATCTCATGGCGACGGGAAATGTTCCCGGTCCACTGACATTCATTGCAGCCCTTTACCCAGAGGTGCGCATCTCTAAACACAGTTGGCTAAAAGAATCTGGCCCCTAGCACTTTAGCAGCTGTCCCGACCCCTCCAAAATGTCCTCCGTATGCTGATGCATGACAAGCCTACAAAACCGAAGATTGTTCTATCTCGGGGACACACCTCCGGATAATATTATCAACACATATTCTAAACAAATAAGGCTCGTCCCAATAATACATGTGGCAATCACGATAAAACTTTTTCTTTTGGACAGATGAAAGGTCATAGGGAACTATACCGCATGCCAGGTAGTTTGCAAAGTCTGCATACCATGGCGCATCCTCAAGACTGGCTGCGAGCAGCTGTTCGTCTGAAAGGTTTCTAGAATCTATTCGACCTCGACTGATTTTTCAGCTCCTTCAAGTCGTGATAGATGATCATCGACTTGATTTTTTGTGCCCTTACTGTTATGAATTTCGAGGTCAAATTCTTGCAACAGCAACACCCAACGAATCAGGCGCGACTTAGACTCCTTCTTCTCAATCAGGTGCCGGAGAGTTGCATGGTCAGTGTATACTATTACCTTTGAGCCAATCAGATATGATCGGAACTTGTCGAAAGCAAACACCACGGCCAACATCTCTTTCTCCGTCACAGTGTAGTTGAGATGTGCGCCGCTCAGCGTTTTGCTTGCGTAGTAAATCGGGTGCATCAGCTTATCTTTTCGCTGCCCCAAGACTGCTCCTATGGCATAGTCGCTTGCGTCACACATGAGCTTAAATGGTTGCTCCCAATTGGTTGCAACAATGATGGGTGCAGTCACCAACCTCTTCTTCAATTCCTCAAATGCCAACCTGCAATCATTAGAAAACACAAAGGACTGATCGTTTTCAAGGAGTTTGCATAATGGGTTAGCAATTTTGGAAAAATCTTTTATGAACAGCTGGTAGAACCCGGCGTGTCAAAGGAAACTTCTCATCGCCTTGACTGAAGTAGGCGGTGGTAGCTTTTCAATCACATCAACCTTAGCATGGTCGACCTCAATTCCTTTACTGGACACTCGATTCCCCAAGACTATCCCTTCCTGTACCATAAAATGGCACTTCTCCCAGTTGAGCACTAAATTTGGCTCCACATATCTTTTAAGCACTCTCCTTAAGTTGTGAAGACAGTCTTCAAATGAATCTCCCACCACAGAGAAATCATCCATAAAGACTTCTATAATATCCTCCACCATGTCTGTGAAGATGGCTAACATGCACCGTTGAAATATCGCTGGTGCATTGCAAAGCCCAAAAGGCATTCTCCGAAAGGCAAAGATTCCACACGGGCAAGTGAAGGATGTTTTGTCTCTATCTTCGGGGGCTATTGATATTTGATTATACCCCAAATAACCATTCAAGAAATAGAAGTGCGATCTCCCGGCCAGCCTAAATATTTGGTCAATGAAAGGCAAGGGAAAGTGGTCCTTCCGGGTGGCTGTGTTCAATTTTCGATAATCCATGCAAATCCACCATCCTGTGACTGTACGAGTTGAGATCAACTCATTATTCTCATTTTGCACAACAGTCATTCCCCCATTTTTCGGCACACATTGGACAGGGCTGACCCAATTGCTATCATAGATGGGGAAGATGATTCTCGCATCTAACCATTTGATCACTTCCTTCTTTACTACCTCTTTCATGTTCGGGTTCAGCCTTCGTTGATGTTCTCTAGAAGGTTTGTGCCCTTCTTCCAAGAAAATCTTATGCATACAGAAGGCTGGGCTGATACCCTTAATGTCTGCCATGGTCCAGCCAATGACAGTCTTGCTTTCCTGCAGTACCTGTAAGAGCTGTTCTACCTGCACATCTAGCAAACCGGATGATATAACAACAGGCAAGGTCAAATCAAGGCCTAAGAACACATACCTGAGGTGATTTTGGAGTGGTTTTATCTCCTGTTTGGGTGGTTCCTCTATTGATGGCTTTGCTGGAGTTGTAGCCCTTTTTTCTAATTCAAGGGACTCGAACTGAGGTTCCCTTGTCCAGAATCCTTGGCCTTCAAGTGCCATGACCCATTCAGCTAACCCTTCACCATCCATATCTTCTAAATTTGAAGACATGCCTCCAATGGATCGTTAACAGTCAGGGTCATGTTATCTTCTTATAGGATCACATCTACTCCATCCACTAAAGAGCAATTAGCATATTCGCTGGGTCTCCTCATAGATTGCTGAACATTGAATATGACTTCTTCATCGTTCAGTCTCATTTTTAATTCCCCAGTCTCACAATCGATCAGTACTCTGCCAGTTGCCTAAAATGGATTTCCTAGAATAAGAGGTATCTCCTCGTCTACCTGACAATCCAGAATAACAAAGTCTATAGGGAACACGAACTTCCCCACTTGCACCAACACATCGTCAAGAATACCAGTTGGCATTTTCATCGTGCGGTCAGCTAGCTGTAGCAGCATCGAAGTCGGTCTAGCTCTGCCAATGCCTGGCTTGGTGTACATTGCCAGCGGCATCAGATTTATGTTGGCTCCCAAATCACATAATGCCTTTGCAAAGGCATAACTCCCAATTGTTCATGGAATAGTGAGGCTACCTGGATCAGACATCTTTTGAGCCATCGGTCTTGTTACTATTGTGCTGCAGGTCTGTGTTAGAGTCACAGTGGAAAGGTCCTGAAAATCAAACTTCCGTGACATTAGATCCTTCATCATCTTGGCATAACCGGGCATCTCCCTCAGAGCATCCATCAAAGGAATATTCAACTGAATTTGACGTAACATCTTCATGAATTTCTTGTATTGAACTTCTTTCTTTTGCTTCCCCAGTCTCTGAGGGAAGGGTGCAGGTATCACCCTTTGTGCACTGCTTGCTGGCTTCTCCCTGTTGGAGTTTTCTGGCACAAAAGGTGCCACCAGTTTTGCAGCTTGCTCATTCATCTTTTCTTTGCCTTTTTCCTCATTACTCTGTTCAACCACCATTTCAGTAAGTTTCATTATTTCATCCACCTCTAATGGAACTGGAGCGGCTGACGTACTCTCCTTGGTGTCTTGTATAATTTCCTGTTCTCTGTCTAGGTCTCTCCCATTCTGGAGACTTACTGCCATCAGCTGATTCGGGTTTTGCTCCTTGGGGTTTATGTTTGTGTCTGCAGGAAAGGTTCCTTGAGGGCAGTTGTTTAAATCCATGGACAGCTGTCCCAACTGCGTTTCAATGTTCTTTATAGCTGGATCATGTACAACCAATTTTTCCTGTACTTTATTATTTGTCCCAATGAGTTGCTGAAGCATACCCCCGATTTCCACCATGTTGTTATCTTGCTGCTGATGAGGTGGTTGGTATGTTAACTATTATTGATTTTGCTGTAGATAGCCTTGTGGTCTCTGATATGGCACTGGCACCAATTGGCCTTGAGGATGCATACCCCCAGGCTGTTGCATGTTTGGCCTGTACTGCTGATTTTGTGGCAGTCTCCTTTGCTGTCCTCTTTGTCTCTGACCCCCATAGTTGTTAACATAATTCATATCTTCCATTGCCCCTTGATTTTCGCCTTCTCCGCTCCATGAACACACATAAGACTGATTAGTACAAGGTGTACACAATCCTCCATTTGTTGTATCAACAATGTGCACTTGTTTTGTACCCATCTCATCAATGTTCGTTGTCAATATGCTCATCTGGGTTATGAGTGTGTCCATGTTCTCTGCATGCAAATTATTTGGGTCAAGAGGAACTGAATGCACTATGGGTGCCAGTGTTGTACCTCTAGTCATCCACCCCGAATTTTGTGACATCTTGAGAAGAAGGACTTTGCACTCGGTGAATGTCTTACTTAAAAATGCACCGCCAGCTGAAGCATCCACGTTTGCCTTTAGATTGTCAACTAACACCATGTAGAATCTCTGGCCAAGCATCTGATCTGGAATGCCATGGTGAGGGAACTTCACTAGCATCCCTTTAAATCTTTCCCAAGTTTCTTGCAAGGACTCAGTCGGCTGTTGCTTATACTGCAATATTTCATCAATCTATCTTGCAGTCTTGTTGGGCAGATAGAACTTATTCAGGAACTACTTGACTAATTTCTCCCAGGTGACTATGGAATTGATAGGGAGCGAATTTAGCCAAGTCTGTGCTTCCCCGATCACAGAGAATGGGAACAGTAACAACTTGATAGCTTCCGTGTCACATTTGGCTGATTTTGGGACACAAATTGACAGAAAATTTTTCAGGTGTTGCTGTGGGTCTTCAATGTGTGATCCGAAGAACAATCCTTTATTCTGCAGTAGATGCAGCATATTGTTGGTTATCTGGAAGGTCTCCGCTTGGATTGCGGGCATAGCTATGGCAGCGGCCAAGTTATCAGCTGTGGTCTGTGCCCAGTCATAAAGTGCAGCTTCAGGCACAAGAGGTGCCACTACTCTTACGTTGGGGTTTGCTGGCGGATCCCCAATGTTTCCAACGACTTTGTCTGCGTCACCCATGTCAAATTCGAGCTGGTGTGATTGTTGGAGTCTCTTGTTGGCACGGTTCAATGCCCTGAATGTTTTCTCAGGGTTTGAGAGTCCTTCTAGCAGTTCTCCAGTCCTTGAAGAATTTCTAGGCATACACCTCAATTCCACAAGAGTTCAAACGTTAGAATTTCAATGAAAAGATTGGGTATAGAGAAAACCGACTACACTAAGAATTTTTGTACTTCTTTCAGTTGTAATTGATAACACCGTTAATTCACTGGCAACGTCGCCAAAATTTGATAACGCTAAACTATGCCTTATAAAAAGATACACGGACAGAGCAAATATAGTCTGAGTAATTCTGCCCAGAGCCGAACCACAGAGAATTAACCTATCAATTAATTTTGTCGGACTTACTAAATTCACATAATCAATTTTTCCAAACTTTGTGATTCACAATTGATGATATATCTAACAACTAAACTGAAAATAAATAATAGCTGAAAGTTAACTAAGCTTGCTTTGTATATAAATGAAATAAGGTCTAAGGTAATGGTTTCCCCCGTTGTTGATTTCCTTGGTTGAACGTGTTTCATAACTGATACTTAGTTGTCTCCATCAATCATGAACGCTCCATCTATCATAAATCTTTCTCAATCAATTATGATAATTTACTAGATACACTTTCTCAAGCTACGCTAGCTAGATTCGCATTACGGTTCACTTAGATTGCACCCGAGTTATCGTTATCTCTAATCCAACCTCTAAACCCTCGGTTATGACTCTCGTCTATACTCCAGGAGTGATGTTGTTCATACAATTATCTAAATATGCACTCTCTCTCAAGCAGATACATATTAAATAGGGACGGATAATTGAGGGCCCTTTCAATTAACCACAATCAAAACGTAGATGAACAAATAGAGATTAACAACCAATTCAAAACTATATTAATATCACAACCAAGTCATCCCCAACGGGTTTTTCCAAAATCTTAGATTAAAGTATTTAACTACTCATAACAAAGTAAGAGAAAACTACTAAATTATTCATAATGGAAGAAATTGCAAGAAAATAAAAGAGATAAAGAACTATAATGTTTTTGGGTGATCTCTCACACTTGTTGCTCCTCCAAAAGTGATCTCAAAACAAGCCTCTCCTATTTTGGGCAAGCTTATATAGCTTATAAGGGTTTTACAAAAAGTTTTCCCGAATTGACACTTCGGCCCCCAAATTTTTAGGTCTGTGAACAGTTTACCGCGGCCGCGGTGAACACTGCCCAGTCTATTTTTTGTGTTTTGTCTCCGCGCTCTGCTCCGCGCTCCACTGCGGTTGCGGTGGACTTTTGTCCAGTCATTTTCTTTTGCTCCTTTGTGTTCAAGTACTTCTTGAGTGAGTGTTTTCTTCACATTATTGCTTCCAAACACTTCAAGTTGCTTCCTCACATATAATATTCCCTGCGAAGCCAAATAACACTATTTAAAGTATTTTGTTGGCAATTTACCTTATAAAACAACAACAAAGCATAAACAATTAAGGTGTAAATATCAACTATATAGTCTACTATCATTTTTTCCCTCATTTTCTTTGTTTGTTTACGGAAATCTACTTGCCGATATATTTATCTACTAATATATATTAAAGTCACTGATAAATTTAATATCTCTACTAGTATATTTTGAAAATTAACGTTAAGAAAAAAATTAAATTAACGAATATATTATAAAAATAATAAATAAAATAATATTAAGTTATTTTATTTATAAATAAAATACATAGTAAAAAATATATTATATAGTATATAATATGGGAGGCATTACATAAATATGAATGTTTATATAATATCAAGGGCATAATAGACTTTTTAAGTAAAAATGTGACTTTTGTGATAACTAGAGCAAAGTAAATGATTTTTGTGTAATAATAGAAAGAAAAGTAACTTTTGTCTAATGAACATAAAGTTGAATGATTTTTACGTAACAAAAAAAAGAAAAGTGACTTTTGGATAATAAATACAAAAGTTCAATGACCATAAATAAAATTATCTCTTTTCTTCTTAGTTCGTGCATAAAAAATGATCCCTTTCTTTATTGGAAACCAATTTACCTATGATTTATATCACACAAAATACATGCGCCTCATTTTACGTTATAAGTTCAAAAATCTTATTTCTTCCTTAAACTCTGTATCGAGTCAAATGAGTTCACATAAATTGGAACGAGGGAGTACTATATTTTTCTCGCGTCCAATCTAAATAACAATCGCCACTTGAGTTTTCTTCCCCTAATTTCTTTTTGCTTAATGATACATTTTACTTTTTAAATTTTGCATTGACTCTCTTATTTGATTTTTTTTGGTGTGTGTCATGTGTAACTAGTGTTTAATGAATCATAGGACACTACGTCATCCGGAACCATAATGCTTAATTTCGGAGGCGGATTCAAGATTTGATCTATATGAATTTAACATTTAAAGATTTTAAAATTGAACTCACTATATTTGTATAAATATGAGTTCATAGTTACTGTTTATTGTAATTTTTACAAAATTTTACACTTAAATTTTGTGCTCCGCATTAAAAGTATTAAATTCAAATGAACTAATAATATAATGCTGCATTCATAACCTGAAAAAATCATATATATTTAAAATAGTATTCTTTTTTTGTCTGTCTTAATTTGACTAATCAAGAAATTAAGAACGTAAAGAAAACTTTTGAATCTTATTGTCCTAAACTAAATACGTATATAATATATTAAAAATATTTTCTGAATTTTATAATGTTAAACATGCAATGTCATTTCTGTAAAAAAGTGTTATGAATAGTAGAATGAAAATGATTAAATATAAAAAGTGGTGATTTTTTTTTTCAAATAGATTTAAAAGGAACATAAGATGCATAAATTGAAATGGAGTAAGTAATTTCTTCAATAGGACTTTTATTTGGGATTTGATATTTCAATACTCACTTATTTTGGGGAAAAAAGTGTTATTTGCTCAAAAGCTTAGAAGCGACCCGAACCGGAGCTTCACAGTTATAAAAGCTCAGCTTTACCAGCTTCAAAGTTCAAACAACGTGAAGTTGCAGAGCGAAGAGAAAATGGAGGGAAAGCGTTCGAACACGCAACCACTAACACTACTAAGAAAAATCAAAGGTAATGATCAATGTGCTTCCATTAACCTCAAATTTTCCTGAAAATTCATTGCAAATTCTCGCGTTTCCACAGATTGTTTCTCGACGAATCGTCTTCACGTTTCTGTCATATATACTTTGATTTTGTTTTGCAGGATTTACTGGCTCCATTGTCGAGGATCTCGCTCGAGGTAGAGCGCCGACAATCTACATCGATCGGTTCAGAAATTACTGTACTGACGCTTCTGGAAATTGGTATATATTCTTCATTATTTCTAATTTAGCAAATTTTTCTTGAACATATGAAATTAACAACTAAGTTAAGCCTAGCGAAGTGTTTTTTATTTCTTTTTTAGGCGACGTAGTTGAGAACAATGAATATTTACTGCTGTTTGAAATTTTTTGTCGACTTGGCTTTTAGAATTCCAACACGAAAAATTACACTGAATTGAACTGTTGATCGCTATAGGAATGATCTAACTATTTATGCAGTTGATCCTGCGAATACGAGGGGATAATGTGAACAAAGCGATGAAACAATGCAAAGCAAGGGGTTATCGCTTCACGGGTGAAGCTATGCGCTTCATAGAAGTGTGAAATTCAATCAATGACATGCAAAGTGATCCCAGCGAGAAGCCATTGGTTATTTGAATGTCAAGTTTGAGGACTTGGATTAATATAATATTTGCATTATTGTATATCAGATACCAAAATTAGTTATTTCAATTGCAATTTGATCACATAGAACTATATTCATTTATTTAAGGTATTTTTAATGTGAGGAATTAGGCGATTTAAAGCGTGAGCTTCACTTCATGCTTCTCGCTTCAAGACATTTTTCCTTTTTTTTTTTTTGGGATTGCTCGCTTTTAATAACACGTTTAGGTACTCTGTCTATTTGATTTATGTGGCACTCTTTCTTATTTAGTATGTTCCAATAGTAATGACATATTTTTGTAGTTGGAGACTCTTTAATTTTAAACTTTTCGTTTTACCTGTAATGACATACTCTTATTGTTAGAGAAATGTCATGCATTTTTAAGACCACAAATTCTAAGAGTACTTTTGGGTATGCGCCAAAAATCTTTTTTTTTTTTCTTTCTTAAACTTTGTGCCTACTAAAATACTTACATAAAATGAAAAGGAGGAAGTAATTGTAATGCTGAATGAAGTCCAAAAAACCAAGGCAATTTACTGAAGTTGGAGATTGAATTGCCAATTAATAGCATCCAAGTGTTCTGATAGTAGTCTTTGTTGAATTTATGTAGCTCTTGCAGCTCCGATGGATCGACTGGCAAAGAAGCTATATCATTGAAGAGGGAATGCCATGCACGTAGGATTGGTGAGTCTAGGGAGATTAAATCGTACTCTCATATTTCATCTGACTAGTCATCATGAAATAGTTGGAAAAAAAAATAATTGAATGAGAAAGGGGTAGGAATGATAATTGAATTTTTTTATCCTCTTTGGGAAATGATAAATTAACAGGAGGAGCTGTTTCCTCCTTTTGTTGACTTCTTTCCAAACTTCTGTTTATGGCCTGTCCCTTCCTTGATGTTAATAGGATGTGCAATGGGAGGTAGTCTGAGGTTTCTCGCTCAATTTTCTCTTCTGTTTGGTCGAACAAACTTGAAGGCCTTATTAGCCTCCAATTTCCTTAACATCCTAGGACTAAGCCGTGTTACTTACCTCTATATGGTTCTCATTGCAGATGTCTTGTTGAGAGTCCTTTTGATAATTCAGCAACTTCTGCAAGAAAGCAGGCATGGATCAAAGAGAGACATATATTACATGCATCCTACTGTTTTTAAAGGTAATCTGGATTGACTATTGATGTCTCAGTGACTAATGTTTCAAAAGACAAATCTGGACTGGTTCTTGGTGTTCAAGTGTAGTTACTGCCAATTAATTTCACAGACAATGGCGAGACATTATTTATTTGTAGAATTTATTTTGAAATATTCTTGTGATTGGTTACAAAGTTTTTCTTCAAAGGAAAATGCTCTTATGTACTATGGTAGTTCTGCTTTTTCAGTTGCTAACGTGCCATGGTTTAGATCTCTAGTTCAAACTATACATGGTCAAAAGGCATCCTTATATGCTCATCATCACTCTTTTGCATTCTATAATGCAGAACCATCTGTTGTTGATCGGGCAATTAATGACATTTGCATCCTCTTGCAGTGCAGTCGGCATAACCTTAATGTGGTATATCAATTTACTTTCCTTTCTGTATCAAAACAGACTCAATATCAATATATATCCACATGTACTTATGTAGACATATAGTATATATAGGTTTTTAGGCCGTCCACTGTTCTAAGTTGGGAAACTATCCATAGGGTGTGTTCACTGTCACTTCTGCTTGTTTTTATTTATGCGCTCATTTTTCACTGTGGAGGATTCAATGAGGTTCAGAATTTTGATTAATAGGGGAAATGGTCGTTCTGATTTACTTTTAGAAACTTTTGACATGCGAAATGGTAGATCCTCAAGTACCTCAGCGACCATGCAAGCATATAACATTTCTTTCTTTGGGAGGAAAATTTTATTTGATTTTTCTATCACATGACCCTGCCTTCTCCATAACATGGGGAGTGGGGGAGGGGTTCAATAATGTAATTGATTAGAAGGATGTGGCTACTGTTTGTCGTGAAGAGCTCGAATATTGACTGAAGAGAATGATGGATATATCTTGACTAGGGTAAACTCAATATTCAAATGATTAGTCTTTTTCTCCTTGTATCGCTAATTCGTGTACCAAAGTTGACCAAAAACTCTTTTGATCCTTGCCTTCTGCAGGTATCTGTTGGAAACGGGTGCGTACCTCTATACAGTTAATCTTGCCATGACGCAGCGTGCTTCCAGACACTTACAGTTGGGGTTCATTATATGCAATGCTCTTTTTTCATACTCGACAAATCACGTTTGCAATCTAACATATCAAATGTTTCTTCATCAGTTGATTATGCTTATAGCTCCTGCATTTGTTTGACTGCCGCCTCATATGTGTCTAAATTCCTCTTCGAGGTGCAAAATTATTTCATGATTGAGATATTTAGCGTAGTCTATCATGTTCCGATAAGATTTTGTACTATGGCAAATTAAAATATAATCATCATGGAGAAAGCATCTCAAGGAGTATTATTGCTTCATCATTTTTGACCTACTTGTGAAGATTGTAGTAGCATGTTTAGATCTAGTTTCAACTGTTCGCCTGTGAAGTTCTCGATAAATCTAATGCTGTTGCATTTTGCTTGAGACTAAATTTTGTGTTCCTTAAGACTGATCTATGGTTGGTTTTCTTCTTTGTTTATATCTTAATAGTTCCTTGCAATTTTTGGTCATAAAGTTCTTTATTCCAACTATTTATGCTCTAGATTGGTGATGGGCTGGCTGCGGTATGTGGAATCTGGGAGGAAAATTGACTGCATTAGCAATCCTAACACTGTAAGAATGATAATTAGAAGTTAAGATGGGTTTCTGTAGTTTATGTAAAAATCTAATTATGATGCTTCCTGCAGGCATACCCGATTCCAGTCCATGTGGAAGAGGTTGATGGTATCCTTACAAGTATTAAGTGTTTGAATTATGAATGCAACACGGTTAAATATGATCTACGAGTTTGTGGACTCTATACATGTGCAAGTCCAGTTATGGGTAAACTTAAAATTGAATGGATTTTTGTTATTGAGTATCTCCTGTTATTTTACTTTGTGGATTGCTTGCTCAGACTATGGCTGTCGATTGTTACTCCCTTAATGCTTGAACAAGATATTATTAGTGTTGCTCAATACGTTTTAGTTGTGGAAAAGGAATCAGGTATAACTTTTCATAAGCGGGTCAAGGATATAACAGAGTCATGAAAGGTATTCCTAGCTCATAAATAAGGCAACTATTTGTTGTTCATCATGCAGTGTTCCAGCGACTAGCAAATGATCAGTTTGGCAAGAGGAACCGTTGCATTGTGATAACAGTATGCGTCTTTTGTTTTGTGAATTTCCACGCATATTTGGATCCATAATCTCTTTTTTTAACCAGGGAAGGGGTTATCCTGATGTTCCTACAAGGAGGTTAGACCCATGTTGCTCACTTTGTCAGACTTGTTGCAGTTGTTATCCTACTTAAATTAACCATATTTCTGCCTTTTCATGTTGATTGCCTGTGGTAGGTTTCTGCGACTCCTCGTTGACAAGCTGCATTTACCTGTGTATTGCCTGGTAGATTGTGATCCATATGGCTTTGACATCTTAACTACATACAAATTCGGTTCTTTGGTGAGGATTATTCGTTGGTGTTATTATGATGTGAACAAGTTGCTATATTTTCCTCCTTTTCACTTTCTGCTGCACTTTCATTTTGTTAATTGGTCCAAATTTTCACTTATCTAAAAGAAAAATCTGGTACATTCTTCACTGTTTCGTTTCAGTGTTCTCCTATCAGAGGCTATCAAGCATTCATTCTTACCTTGATAACTTATACCTAGTTAATATGCAAGACACCTAATTTGAAGTGGATAGAGTATTTAGATAAGATGGATCATTAGAAGGATGTTTAGTTTGGTAACTTCTGTCTTTTCTATGCTTTTTGAAGCAAATGGCTTATGATGCAAAGTTTTTACGAGTCTGTGAGATACAATGGCTTGGAGTATTTATCCAGGATTGCGACAATTATAACATTCCACAGCAATGTCTCCTGCCTTTGACTGCAGAAGGTAAAATTCACACATTTATGGTTTCATTTCACTGTACCTTTTTTAAAGCAATTCACAAACGACTGACATAAAATCTTGCCAGATAAGAGGAAAGTTGAAGCGATGTTACTTAGGTGTTATTTGCAAAGAGAAGTACCAAAATGGAGGTAGAATTTCATACTAGGTAATGTTAATGCCATCACTTATGGTCGGGTTCTGAAAATACTCCACCTCCCTCCCCCGCTTTTACCCTCGTACTGAAGGTTTGAACTGGAGCTGCTGTTGCACAAAGGAGTTAAGTTTGAGATTGAAGCATTGTCTGTGCATTCACTCACTTTCTTGTCCCAAGAGTATCTACCGTCGAAGATCCAAAGTGGAGGGTATATCTGAATCTTTTCTATTTTTGTTCGGTTCTTTGGCATGAAAAATTGAGTATTTTTCATGTGCTTGAGTAAATCACTTGAAAGAACAAAGCTTTACGGTTGCCAAATTCATCATGTCTGTTCGTTTTGACAATTAAGTTTTTTCATGATGTGGTTCTGGATATAGAGCTACGAATGTGCATTGATGTTAGCAGTTGGATAGAGAATGAAATTTGTCACTGTTTGTCATCCACAAAAAAATTGACATTATTTGGAGAACCCAAGCCTTACAGCTTGTTTGGGTGGTCGTTGCCAAGAAGTTTTATTATGTGCCTCACACAACTTACATTAGTTGTGTGAAGCTCTTTTTTCTCTCACAAATGTTTGGACCCCAAATCTTATATTTCTGGGTCCACAAAATTGTGAGACAAAAAAGATGTATCATACAACTAGTGTCAGTTGTATGTTGTATGAGACACAAAATAAATTTTTCCGTTGTTACCCATTGTATTGTATTGTTATTGTAGACGATTGAATTTTATTTGAATTTGAGTCCATTAAATTATTTGGACCATATGATAAATTCAAAGACGTGTCAGCCAAACAATGGTTACGGGCTAGAATAATTGAATTTATTATTTAAATCCAATATGCGTATATGAATTTAATTAAGAGCCTGAGTTAATTGGGCTAGTTCATCTTGTTGGGCTTCAAATGATAAGCTCAAAATCCATGCCACGTGTCAAATGATATGGCACGCCAAGTCAAATCAAGGGCCACTAAAATCACGCCACGCGCATAAGTGATGTAGCATGCCAAGTTAAATGTAAGGACCAATCAAATGTCGCTAAATAATCAAATGACATGGTTCAACCAATTATGTGCAAGCTTATCACATAGCTTTAGTGATAGGTTTGATGACTCAAGTTGGCCAATCAAATTGGAGGAAAAAGATATGTGTTTATCACAAGTTCCCTCCCCTACAACTATAAATAGGGGGTCTCCATAAGGCAAAAGGGACAAGAAAAAGATACATATTGAAGCTCTCCTCCACAGTGGTGATTCGCGAGTCTTCCGCATAGCAAGAAGTCTTCGTCTCCAAGGGTGAGCCGCAAGTTTTCCATCCTCCACGTTTGTGATCAAAGCTTAGCTCCGCATTCGTGGTCAAATCCCAAACAACAAGTGGTCTATCAATTCAAGAACAAGCAAAGCTCTCGAATTGGCGGTCGTGAGGAGAACAATCAGATAATTATATCTTTTAAACTTAAGATTGTTCAAATATTGTAACCCGCGTAAATTATTGAAATACAAATACTTTTATTTGTCACTATATTTCTTGTCTTGATTATTATTTTCAGGAACGAAATTTTAGTTATTACAAATTTTGGCACGCCCAGTGGGACTATCTTTGCCTCTCATCTCTTCTCTCCAACAAGCAAAATCCAAGAACGCTAAAATGACTTCAAAGAAAATCAACTCTGGTTCAACCTCCACCAAGGCTGCTAACTCTAGGTTCTATGCTAATGTGGAGAGCATCCTCGATGTTACCTTTGGAAGCTTCGGACTAGTTACGAGGAGCAAAGCAAGCTTTTTAGGACAACAAGCACCCCAAGTGCCGTCCGCGTTAACCCCTATTTTCGGATCTTCATTCTCAAAAGGAGCAAGATCTTCCACAAACGCATCTGAAGGAGGAAGCGATGTAGCTGAAAAGATCAAGAAAACCCTTGCTCTGCTCGACCTCTCCGGATCCAAGCACTCTGCTGTGAAGGAAGATGATGATGCTTCAAGTGATGGATCCTCCCCACTTACACCACATAGCATGAGCCGATCAAGGATCAATCTGTGTGAAAATCCATGCTACTCTCCGTCGTCCATGACAATCATGCAAGCCATGGTGACAAATACTTCATCCGTGGAGGAGCAGTTAGCAAACTTGACGGAAGCGATCGCTGGCTTGACCAAATGCATGCAAAATCAAGAGGCTAGAATCGACAAGCTAACAGACAGGGTGGGAATCTTGATGGAAGAAGAATCCACCCATGCACCCGGCAAACTCCCAGAAGTTCTAGAGGGTGACTCTCCCCCAAGACAAACAACATCCACTAAGGCTATCCCTGTCTCATCTGAAGGAATGATTCCAATCGATCAACTGAAGGAGTTCATTGAAAGAACCATTAAGAACAAATATAAAGTTGCTGCCAAATCTTCCCTGATTTTTGGTGGAGATATATGAACTTAGGAGGAAAGAATTTAGCAATTTCAAATGACTTGTTTTCAAATGTCTCAAAATGGGGTCCGATTTTCGAGAACAAATTGTGTTTGAGTTTTATTTTCCAATGGTGAAATACTTGAAAGCAGTAGCATTGTTATTGAATTTGGATTGCTGCGCTATTGATTATTTCTTGAGTAGCAGTAGCACTGTTATTGAGTAGCAGTAGCAATGTAGCATTGTTATTGAGTAGCAGTAGCATTATTTCTTGAAGCTGCACAATGTGCACAGTGTTGAGAGTTGTGCAGAATATGGGCGGCCAATGGAAGCAGTAGCATTATTTCAAGTGCAGTATTCCAATGAGTAGCATTATTTCTTGAAGCATTATTTCTCTATTCAATAATGAAAGCAGTAGCATACTAGCATTGTCTTCTGTTGCAATGTTGCATTCACTTTTAATATTCAACGTTCATCACTTTTAATTTTAGTTTTACCTTATCGGGTAAACCGATAACCGAACCGATAATGATCAATAACCGATAAACCAATAACCGATAACCAGTATCTTATCGGATTGGTTATCGGGTGATGATATTTGTAAACCGATAACCGATAGGCAAAACCGATAATTTTCAAAACCGAATCGAACCGACCGATGCCCACCCCTAATTCACCGAGGCTGAGTCACACTTCGCCGATGCAAAGTTCTACTTGAAGAACCGCATTATGAAGGATCTGAAAGCTGATGATGGGATGAAAATCAAGAATAAAGAGCCCTCAACTAAAAGAGAAGAGGTGAATACTAGTGAAGCCAAAGCTATTAGTGAGGAGGTACAACCCAATGCGAATAAATCTTATAGAGCGAATATTACGTCTTATGGCAAGAAAGTAAGTCCGGCGCTCCAATATGTCCCTAAAAGGAAGAAAGATGAAGGTGAATCATCTAATCGCCAAGCTAACATGCTAAAGGGGTTAACTCTTCCGTTTAAACGAATTGAGGCAGTAAAGTCGTCCTCAAGGTCGCTTCCAGGGTTTGTAGCCCAAAATCGTTTGCAGAATGTGGCACTCCCTACAAAGCGAACAGATGAAGGTTTTGACCCTAACACTTACAAGATATTTGCAAAAGATGGACACAATCTCAATGAGCCGTCAAAGTTAGGGAAGCTCCCATCAGAAGCTACAACGAGGCAACCACGTGAAGGTTTGGGATACAAGCAACCGTCACCAGTGCGCATCTCAATAAGAAGGGCGAGCATCAATTATATCACTATAGAAGATGAATCAGCCGCTTCTAACAGGCCTTCTGTCTTTGATCGACTTGGAAAATCACCT
>MU728004.1:118651-131867 GCA_026770625.1 Nicotiana glauca | reverse complement strand
GGGGGGGGGGGAGTCATTTTTGTTCAACAGCTAAAAGGTTGCTCTAGGTCCAGGGGTCTAGGTTAGTTTTTTAGGTTTTACGGCTTCTTTGTTCTTAGGAAGAAGAAGAAGGAGAGGGATCCTAGGGTTTCTAGGTTAGGTCTTGTGAAGAAGGTGACATTTTGGGTGCTCTTTAAAAATCAGAAACGGCTGATCGATTCTAAGGGTCTAGGTTAGTTTTTTAGGTTTTGCGGTTGCTTTGTTCTTAGGAAGAAGAAGGAGAGGGCTCCTAGGGTTTCTAGGTTAGGTCTTGTGAAGAAGATGACATTTTGGGTGCTCTTTAAAAATCAGAAACGGCTGATCGATTCTAAGGGTCTAGGTTAGTTTTTTAGGTTTTGCGGTTGCTTTGTTCTTAGGAAGAAGAAGGAGATGGCTCCTAGGGTTTCTAGGTTAGGTCTTGTGAAGAAGATGACATTTTGGGTGTCCCCTTTAAAAATCAGAAACGACTTATCGATTCTAAGGGTCGAGGTTAGTTTTTGTAAGGTTAAGGGGTACGGGCCTATGAATTATGAGCTTGGAAATTATATGTTAGGTCCGAAAATTAAGCTTAAAAATGGGTTGCTTGAGCCCAAATTTTATTCTTTCTTCGTGAACAAGACTAAAAATACGGCTCCATTTACCAATTAATCATGCTTAAGTAAAATAACTTTTAAAATAACACTAACCGTTAAAACAAACCTATTTTTGGTATTAATTTAAGATTAAAAATGACTACAAAATATTAATGAAACTATTTTTTGTAATTTTTAATTTTTGTGATAAAATATAAAAGAGTCAAAATTAGTTGAAATAACTATATTAGGCCTAAACTAAATATTTACATGCTAAAACATATAAAATCTTGGGAGAGTCAAAAATCACATATCTGCAAAGTGATAAGCCAAAAGAAACCCATGGATCAAACCCCCAAAAGCCTGCATGCAAAAAAGCAAAAGTGGAAAGTACTGAGTTTGGGCCTGAGAATAGGATGATTTTATATGGACTAGCTAAAATATCTAGATTTGAGTCCTACAAGTCAAAATATATGCCATATGGGCGTACTATAAGTCCCTCTCTCATGAAAGATCTTTATTGTGATGTTGTCTCTATCTTTGAGTTTCAATGCCTTTCTCTTATGTTTGATACTATTGGAAACACTATCGATAAAGAACCTGTGAGGATGTTTTATGCAAAAGAAATTGTGAATGATAAAGACGACTTGGAGTAAATGTTTTAGGTACTCATATTGTGCTTGATGCATATCAATTTGAGAAAATCTTTTCTGCTAATTTTCATGGTTATGATGTGTTTGTTCAAAATTCCTAGCCTAAAGATTTTGAAGTATCCTTAGATAAGGCAAAAGCAATTTTATCTAAATCCTCCAGATATTGGTCCCAAGAGTTTAAAGTTCGAACATCGTGTGATAACTTATATGATTGCAACCACCTTCCTGCCAAGGACTGTTCTTTTAGTTCCTTAACCACCAGGGATATCTTTGTTCTGTATTGCCTTGAGAAAAACAAAAGACTTTATTGGTTTGTGTGGATTCGCCAGTACATGCTAGAAAGTTGTAACGAGTCGACCGGTCATTTTGAGCTCTAGCATGTCGTTCGAAAGTTTGAGGCCTTGAGTAGGCTTATTATGTATTGTGACTTGCATGTGTGGATGATTTTGATTTTCCAGGAGTTCAGAGTTGATTTGGAAGAATATTTCTCAATTCGGAAGCCTTAAGTTAGAAGAATTGACCAATGTTTGACTTTTAAGTAAACGGCATTAGAATCAGGATTTAAAGGTTTCAATAGGTTAGTTTGGTGATTTTATACTTGGGCATATGTTAGGGTTGAGTATCGGATGATCCGGGAGCATTTCGGTACTTATTATGGAAAGGTGGCATTTTGAAGGTTTAAAAATTTCTTAAGTTTGATATGAATAGGACTTTGGGGTTATCGATGTTCATTTGGAATTATGATACTTGGAATAGGCCTGTATTGTATTTTGTGACATGTGCGTAAAATTTAGTGTCATTCTGGAATATTTAAGTATGATTCGGATGTTTTCGACGAAATTTGAATAATTTCATAGCTAAGAGGAGGTTTTCATGGTTGATTCGTGGTGTTGATTTGAATCGCGGCATTTTGAGACTTTGGATAATCTTGGATAAGGTATTGGGACTTGTTGGTGTGATTGTACGGGGTCTCGGGGACCTCGGGTGCGTTTCGGAATAGTTTTGGATCATTTCTCCAAGTTTTGTTGTTGTTGTTGGTGGTGTCTAGTGTTCTTCTTCGCGAACGCGAAGGGATGCAAGCGTTCGCAAATAAAGATTTGTGGCTGCTGGGAATTTATTCTTTACATTCGTGATAGGGTCATTGCGTTCACGAAGGTATGGGGTGCAAGTGCATCGTGTTCGCGAGAAGGGCGTCGCGTTCGTGTAGGTGAAGCAGGGTCTGAGGACTTGGCCTTTGCCTCCGCGAAGGTGTGGACACATTCGTGATAAGGTAGCCTGGTGAAGCATCGCGTTTGCGAGCCTTGACTTGAATTCGCAAAGAAGAATATTGGAGCAGGAGTTGGATGTGCTTCTCGAACGCGAGGGACATGCCGCGTTCGTGATGTAGGTCGCCAGGCAGTGTATAAGTTTGTAAAATCAGATTTTGGTTAATTTTATCTCAATTCTTCCATGGGAGACAACCTTGGGATGATTTTGAAGTGCCATTTTCAACATCTATCATGGGGTAAGTGATTCACATATATTGTGAGCTAAATACATGAGTTATATGTGGATTTAAATATGAATATTTGTCGGAATTTGGGATTTTGGAAAGAAAATCTAGAATTTGTATTTTTGAATTTCGATCATGAAATTGAACATGAAATTAGGAATAAATTATATATTTGAGTTCGTGGTGTTATGGGTAATGTTTATCTTTAAAAAAAATTGAAATACGAGCACGTGGGCCTGGGGGTTGACTTTGTTGACTTTTCGAGCAGAGTTGGAAATTGTTATAAATTGTTAAATTACGAGTATTGGAGTATATTGCGATTGGTTTTCATGTTGTTTGATTAGTTTTGGATCGTTTGGCATCGATGTGAGGAGTTAGAGAGGCATTGAAGCCGGTTATCGGATTTTGGAGCAACTAAGTGTCCTGTCTAGGCTTGTGAGGGTGAATTTACTTTGAGAAAGAAACATCGACTTTAAAATCTTTGAGTCTAGATATCAAGACAAGCAACTCATCAACTTGTTCCATGACAGATTTCCCATCTACCATTTGAAATTCAAAAAAATTTCATTCTAAGGAATCTGTATGTTCCTTGTTTTACAATAGTATATTTTTGTTCCAAGGCTTTCTAAATTTCTTGTGGTGATTTAAGAGAACATAACAAATCACGCCAGCCCTAATACCAGAGGTCGAAAAGGAACTTTTGTTAAAAACGGGTACGTCTTCAGGGGTGTAGACCCTTTTCACAGATGGTGCTTCAAATGTGAAGGGGTCCGGTCTAGGCATCGTTTTGAAGCCGCCCAAAGGCAATACAATTAGACAATCTATCAAAACCCCTAAGTTGACTAACAATGAGGCCGAGTATGAAGCCATGATTGCAGGTCTCAAGATGGCTAGAAGCTTGGGAGCAGAGGTCATCGAGGCCAAGTGTGATTCCCTACTTGTGATTAACCAAGTCAACAAGACCTTCGAGGTTCGAGAAGATTGAATGCAGAGGTACTTGAACAAACTGCAGGTAAACATGTACCTTGAGAGAAGAACAGTGAGGTCGATGCCTTCGCAAATTTGGGGTCATCAGTCGAAGATGGAAAAATTAGCTCGGGGACTATCGTACAACTTTCAAAGTCAGTAGTCGAAGAAAGTCACGCCGAAATAAACTCCACAAGCCTAAATTGGTATTGGAGAAACAAATATATCGTGTATCTAAAGAATGGGAAGCTTCCATCGGACCCTAAGGCATTATTTTGAAGCAACCCATAGGCAATACAATTAGACAATCTATCAACCCCTAAGTTGACTAACAATGAGGCCGAGCAAGAGGCCATGATTGCAGGTCTTGAGCTGGCTAGAATCTTAGGAGTAGAGGTCATCGAGGCCAAGTATGATTCCCTACTTGTGGTTAACCAAGTCAACAAGACCTTCGAGGTTCGAGAAGATCGAATGCAGAGGTACTTGGACAAACTACCGGTATCCCTACACCGATTTAAAGAATGGACCCTACAGCATGTACCTCGAGAGAAGAATAGTGAGGCCAATGCCCTTGCAAATTTGGGTTTATCAGTCGAAGACGACGAAATTAGCTTGGGGATTATCGTACAAGTTTCAAAGTCAGTAGTCGAAGAAGGCCACGCCCAAAATAAACTCCATAAGCGTAACTTGGGATTGGAGAAATAGTATATCGAGTATCTAAAGAATGGGAGGCTTCCATCGGGCCCTAAGGACTCGAGGACTCTGCGAATAAAAGCTCCACGATTCACATTGGCCGAATATGGAACATTGTACAAAAGGATGTTTGATTGGCCGTTGGCAATATGTTTGGGTCCGGGAGACACTGACTACGTCCTACGAGAAATTCACGAGGGTACTTGCGGGAACCATTCCGGTGTCGAATCACTGGTTCACAAAGTCATCAGAGCAGGGTATTATTAGGCCAATATGGAAAAAGATACTAAGGAGTTCATTTGAAAATGCAACAAATGCCAAAGACATGAACCGATGATCCACTAGCCCGGGGAGCAATTTCATTTAGTCCTATCCCCATGGTCGTTCATGAAATAGGAAATGGATATCATCGGCCCTCTTCCATCGGCCCCAGGTAAAGCTAAATTCATTTTATTTATGACTGACTATTTCTCTAAGTGGGTTGAAGCACAAGCTTTCGAGAAAGTCAGAAAAAAAGAAGTCATAGACTTCATTTGGGATCACATCATATGCCGATTCGGGATACCCGCCGAGATTGTATGAGACAATGGAAAACAATTCATTGGCAGCAAAATAACAAAGTTCCTCGAAGATCACAAGATAAAAAGGATCTTGTCAACACCATACCATCCTAGTGGGAACAAACAGGCCGAATTGACAAACAAAACCATCATTAAGAATCTAAAGAAACGGTTGAACGACGCTAAAGGAAAATGGAGAGAGATTTTGCCCGAAGTCCTTTCGGCATATCGATCAATAGTAAAATCCAGTACGTGGGCAACACCGTTCTGCTTATATATGGCACCGAAGCTTTGATCCTGGTTGAGGTCAGAGAACCTAGCATCAGGTTACGGTACACAACTGCAGTCTCAAATCACGAGGCTACGAATACAAGCCTCGAGTTGCTAGATGAAAAAAGGGAAGTCGCCCTTGTTCGAATGGCTGCCCATAAATAGCGAATCGAAAGATATTACAATTGAAGAGCGAATCTTCGATAGTTCAAAATTGGGGATTTAGTTATGAGAAACGTCACCATCAACACTCAAGACCTAAATAAGGGAAAGCTCGGTCCGAACTAGGAGAGACCGTATCAGGTCCTCGACATTGCCGAAAAGGAATCTTACAAACTTGGCACGATGAACGGTGAACAATTGCCAATTAATTGGAATATATCTCTCCTCAAATGATATTATTGCTAAGGTATGACCTTCTCCTTTTTCATTTATATTTTATACTAACTTGTTGCAGGTGTTCGATCGAACGCATCCAAGTTCTCTCCAAAAACAATGTCCTTAATTCTAAAAGCACGCATTGCACTCTTCTTTCCTTCGACCAATTTTTATCCCAAATGGGTTTTTTCCGACAAGTTTTTTAATGAGGCAACCTTTGTTCGTGCTAACTTAGAGCAATTCAACAGTATCTGAGGCTTCTTTACCATCAATCCCGAATATTAGGGGGGCATCACCCTCGGATGTGACGTTTTCAAGGGAAATGCTTCGTGTCAACAGGGTCTCGATAGGTAAATTTTGTAAAGGGCCAAATAGTTAAATGAACCGTGTCCATGTAAAATACTCGATACCTAACGACAAAACAAGTACGCATGAATGATCTATCGAAAGAACTATTTTTTCCTTGCCTAATATTCCATGCCTTAGTGAAATTTCTACTTCACAATTTCATACTTATGATATATTGCAAAAGCTGGTCTAACGCCGATCGCAACTAAAGCTCGAACGATCAACACCGTCTTCGAGGATTGCCATCCAAAAATCAACTCACCCAAATTATTAAACTTCAAGATTAGAAGACCTTAAAAAGGCAACCCTTGTCTTTACGGGCCACGGCCGTCCCACTCGGGGACTGGCGTTTCAAACAAGTTCGAAGTGTAATCAAGAAATGAGCCCAAAGGGCAAATCTCGAGTTTAAGGCTACGACCAAACTAACACGGTTCGGAGAATTCTGAATTCCATAATGAAATAGCCCTTTGAATATTTTCATAAAACCAGTTAAAAAGGCTACCCTCGAAAAAGTTACAAAGGGTTTCGATAACATCAACCCTCAAAAACCTTAAGGGGTAGAAAATTGTTCGAACTCTCGAACAAGCCTATGCTAAGGCATAACAAAGTAAAAGGTTTTCGATAACACTGAATCCTAATGGGTACAGATTTATCTCGTGCTAAGGCAAAACAAATTTTTATGATTAAACTTTTTAAGCCGAAAAGGAAAAAAGCCACTCTTTTAAGGCCATATCGGCCCAATTCAACAGCCTAAGGGCCATTATGTTTTTAAGTTCGAGAATCCATCCTCACTCAGCTGAAACCTAAGGGGTTTTTCTACTCCGAGTTCGAGCAAGTACTTACTCGATTATAGAGACTATACTAATCTGACTTCGACAAAATTTTCGCAAGGCAACGAAGTGAGTCAAAATTCTCACAAGGTATAAAGTATAAGGCAACAAGCAAAATAGAGCTTTCACAAAATAGAAATCAGAGACGAGTCGGAAAGAAAAGAGATCTTTCATATATGCAAAAATATTTACAAAGACCACTCTGGGTCTTACACAAAAGATCCGAAAAAGAAAGAATTCTAAGTGCCTAATCTTCCCCGGGAGCCTCATCTTCATCCTCTCTACTCTCGGATCCACTCGCGCTCCCAGAATCATCATCATCATAAGAGAGAAACGCTTTGGCTTTGACCTAGAGTACTTTCGCATTCTGAATATTGACAGTAAGGTCGAAGCCATGAGCATGAATCTCCTCGACAGTCTCTCTTCGAGGCTGGTATTTGGCATGCTTGACAACCCAGTATGATTGAGTCTCAGCGGTGTCAGTCACTTTCTTTACTCGAACTTGAGCAGCTTTAGCATCAGCTCGATAGACGACCAAGATCACCTTCGCTTCAGCCTTTGCTCTTTCTACCTCAGACGTGGCCTTTGCAAGCTCAGCGGCCATTCGAGCCTCGAGATCCTTAATTTTCTTTGCTCGGGCCAAGCTTTCCTCCTTTATGCTTTGGAGTTGATGTTCGGCTGCAGACAGCTAGGCTCGAGTAGTATCTTTCTCTGAGGCAAGGCGGGCTATGTTTTACTTGCACCCCAAAGTCTATGCCTCCATCATCTTGGCCTCCTCGTGAAGTTGCTCGATCTTTTCGACGTTCTGCTGAACCTGCACGATCAAAGTGTTAGTCGTCGTTCCCGAATTAATATATTGAGCTTCTAAAAATTTACATTACCTGCTCAATCAGGTCAGTCTTCCCTTTATGAGTTGTTACCAATTCAGCTCGGAGGTCCTTAATCTCCTCTTCCTTTTGCCCGCTGAGAAGTTTGAGGTCATCTCTCTCCTCCGTGTGCTTTTTGAGTCCGGCCTTGCACCGCCTCAGCTCCGACCAGGATTTAGAAAATGCTTCCTGATGAAGTGTCAATGCCTACAAATAAAGAAAGGAAATCGGGCAAGAAAAAATAAACGCAAGCGTAATATTAATGAAGGGAACTAAAGCTTACCCGGATCAGAAGTCGTTGAGCCTCATCAAAGAGACTCGATACATCGCCCGAGTCGATAATATTTTCAACCCCCGTGAAGCAACCACAAAATAGGTCCCCTTCATTGGTCATTCCCACATCGGGGGTCTCCATAGCCCCTCGGAAAATGTGGGGAGGGTAGGCAAATCACCAATATCTATTGCCCCAAGCAAGACACTTGGGGCGTTCTCTCTGTTTCGAAGAGTCTCGGGGTCGGTCCCTTCAGGCACACTCGCTGATTATTCATCATGATGGGAGGAATCTTCAGCCTTCGATAATTCAAGGACTCTACTCAAGCCATCTTCCGAAATCCCCTTGGTCCAAGATGAACCTCCTCTATTATCACCGGTTTAGCGGCCTTTGGGTCCTCGACATTCCTTTTACGAGCCACTAGCTCGAAGTCAACATCTTTATCTTCCTCATCTTCCTCTCTTAGCCGCTGAGCTACATCGGCAGGAAAGGCAGTGATGTCTTTCTTTGACCTGCGAGCCTTGCTCTTCGTTCGGAGTATCGTTAGGCAAAACCCTTTTTCTTTTCTTTTCTTTTCTTTCGACGGTTTCGGGACCGGGGGAGAAACCTTCTCCTCCCTGGACGGGGGCGTCATGACAGCATCTTTACTATGCCTGCATAAAAGGAAGTCAAGTGAGTATAAGATGGAAACATTCTAAGGCCATCAGATACGCAAAGAAAAAGGCTTACCGTGATTTTTGGCCTCCTATCGGCCCCTTGTTAAATTGCGCCATGAGCGCTCAGCGTACGAGAAGGTTGAAGCTAGGTCCGAACCCAGCTCTCGAGGTAGGTCGGAAGTCTTCTCTCGGACAAATCAACCCATCCACCCTCAATTATTGTCCTTGTCTATGCTCGATAATAACACCTTGGTAGGCCGACGCCGAAGCTTTATTAGTCCGCCTAAAAAAAGATGGGGCCTGTACATCCTGATAAGGTGGTCGAGGGTGAAAGGCGTCCCTTCCTTTTTGCTCGCAAAAAATTAGAACGGAAGGCCAATCCACCAGAAGGAAGAGGGGATCTGACCTAGGGTTATTTGGTATTGGTGGTAGAAGTTAAGGATAATGAGGTCGACAGGGCCCAACGTGAAAGGGTAAGTCTAAACACTTATAAATTCATTCACGTGGGTAGTGATGTCTTCATCAGGGGTCGGGATCACCACCTCTTTCTTATCCCAATTCTAGTCTTTCTTGACCCGCTCAAAGTCGCTCTCAATTATCGAGCACATGTATCTCGACATTGGTTCACACCGGCCAAAGACAAAGGAAGATTTATCAACTTTGAAGTCAGAAGTAAGATCACACCCCTTCAAGAACACACTCATCAGGGCGCGGGTCCACCGACGTTTTATCGCCGGTCGACCGCGATGAAGAAGATTTTTCTTTTTGAGAAACAATTTTAGATATTTTTGGAATCTTTGTAAGTTAAAAGAAGGAAGAAGAGAATGAGGTTTGGTGTTTTGAGGAAGGGTTGGTAATGAAGCTTGGGATAATATGCAGAACGGGAAGGCTTAAAATATGTGAAAACTTTGAAGATTCACAGATAGACTTGGAGAACTCAAAAGGATTTTGAAGATTAGTACAAGAAAAGTTCGAAGTAAAGTTTGAGGAAATGATAAGAAGACCTATTTAAGGATTCACGGCAACGGATCAGAGGCACTAGTCGCCAACCACCAACTAGCACTCATTAATGATTTTGGGAACTGGACCGACAAAACTTTTCGGTCACTTTCGTCGCTTACGTCATGAGGATGACGTCATGATAGGTGAAGGTACAAAATCTAAGGCTCAATTCATTTTCTCTCATTACATTCCAAGAAACGAAGGGACTATTTGTATACGGTTAAAATCGGGCCTACTCGATTGTGCTATTTGATCAAGGCCAGGGAACTACATTGAGGGTTAGCCTCAAAATGGATCAGACCGGAGCACGAAGACGAGGTAGTGAGTCCAGGGATCCAGATGTTTATCGGGATCGAGGTCAATAGTGATCGAGACTAAATATGACAGACTTCGAGCAAAGCATAATAACGGAAATGAGAGATATCCGTGACTGACCGAAGATCATGGCGTAAATCTCGGAACAGATTGAATCAAGGGCGGTTATCTAGTTAATCATGGGATTTATTTCTGTAGTTAGAATTGTACCTTAAATAGAATTCCTCTACTATATAATTTGGGCCTTAATCATCTTGTACACATCTTACATTTTGATATATCAAAGCAATACAGTATTCTCTATTTGATTTACATTCTCTTGTTTATCAGCTTGTTGCGTTTTAACTGTTCTTGCACAACTAGCTCGAGGGTATTCAAGCTGAAGGGCTCTGTTCAAACATTGATTCGCCTTATATTATTATTAATTTCCACCATTACTCATGTACTTATTAATTGTTATTAGGTGAAATCATATATCCTTAAAACCACATTATAAGTTTAATTATTATCTAATTTTTAGGGTAATCATTTATGCGGCTACAAGACTTTTGAAAATTATGGTCTCAACTCTAAATTTGCCATAATATCTATCTAACTGTAAAAAAAACTTGTCTACATGGCTAAAATAGAACGTTCAAGTTAAATTATTTCTTAATTTCGAAAAGAATCATTTTTTTTGGAATGATTAAATAAGGAAATAATGCTATTATTTTCAAACGGAGGAAATATATATATAGTTAAAGAACTATAAAAAAAAGATTTATATACTTGGTTTATATTCATTATAATTGAAGAATTACATAAGGCTCAATTAAAATTCCGATTTTTTTTTTGCTAATAAATTCTAAATTCGTAAAAATGCTAGGTACTTTTGGCAACTGTCTGAATTAATAGTGTACTGTGGGCCGGCCTTGGACCGGGCCCGGACCGGGCCCGCGATCTTAACGAGCTAAACGGGCCTAGCGGGTTGGTCCTGGTGTGCCGGTTCTTAATGGTGCAAAAAGCCCGGGGCGGGCCGGGTAGTATATTGAAGCCCACGAGCCCGGGACCGCTAAGCCCGGGATCGGCTGGCGGGCCTGGGACGGGCCTAACGGCCCTCAATGGCTATTTTTTAATTTTTTTTTTAAATATAGGCAACGGTCAAAAATTAAAAAAGTAGCCGTTGGGCTGCAATTTTGGCCGTTTGAAAGTTTAAAAAAATAGCCATTTGGCCCCCAAAATTTATATAATTATAATTTTTCCCATTTCTCAACTATAAATACCCCCTCATTCTTTCATTTTTACTTACCAATTCATCAATCTCTCTCAATCTATATCTAATTTATCTCCTATAATTGCTTATTTTATTATTGCAATTTCGTGAAAAATTGTGAAGTTGGTGAATTGAAGTATTCAAGTCTTCAACGATTTTCAATTTTCAAGAAGTTGTTCGGCAATTCGGTAAACTCGTTCCAACTCTTAAGTTTTAAGAATATATTTTTGTGTGTTTTATTTTGCATAATTATGATTAATATGGCATTTTCTTTGAAAAAAATATTTGGTGGTAAGGGAAAAGCTAAAATTGGTGAAAGTAGTCGCCAACTTACTACCCTTCCCCCGGCTCCCCGACCTAGACCTGTTACCCGTCCTGCTGCTCCTATTATTCTTGATAGTGATAACCCTTATTTTTAATTTTTCGATAGTGATTTTTGCCATAATGTTGCACCAGGTCAAAGATTAAATGAAGAAGTTATGAATGTTCTTTATCCTAATGAAACTATTTTAAAAAATGATAAGGAAAATGAGGATGTAGATGAAACCCAACCGGATTTAGATGATACTCCTACTAGTCCTGTTAATAACCCAAGTGATACACCGCCCGAACCACCTGTAGAAACTCCTACTTTTAATAGACAACTTTCTAAACGCCTAAAAACATTATTAGTTTGGAATTTTTTTTACTCAAGTAAGAGAACAAAATAAGGCTAAGTGTAATAATTGTGAAAAATTATTGGCGCATAAATATACTGGAGACCGTAGCGGCACGGGTAGTTTGGCTAGGCACTTATAAACACACCCTAGAGATAAAGTTAGATATTTACAAATGAAAGCGCAGCTAGATGGGACAAGTGTAGATACTGCGGTTAACCCTAGTACAGGTTCAAATCTAGTTCAACCAGGAATTAACACTGTGACCGGAGGTATTTTATATTACGATCCAAATAAAGATCGTGAAGAATTAGCAAAGATGGTTACCGTTATGTGCTTACCCTATACTTTTCCTTCTAATCCTAATTTTGTGCATTATATTAGAAAAGGTTTTAATCCTACTTATAAAGGTTGGATTCGCGCAACAGTTAAGAGCGATATTTATAAATATAAACATGAATATGAATAATATTTGCGGTATTTATTTACTCATATAACTAATCGAATTTCTATTACTACTGATATTGGTAGAAGTAATAATGATTGTGACTATCTAACTGTTACAAGTCATTGGATAGATGAGGAGTGGATAATGCAAAAACGCATTATTGCGTATAGAATAATTAATTCACGTCACACAGGTAAGTTTTTGCTAACACTGTTGCAGATATTTTTGCATTAGAGATAAAATAATGGCAATTTCTAAGGATAACGCTTCTAGTAACACTAGTGCTATAGGCATACTTACAACAATACTAAATTCTGCATTTAGTAATATATTCCATGTGAGATGTATTTGTCATATTTATCATTTAATTGTCGATGATGGTATGCGAATTTTAAAATTAGAAATTGAAAAGGTTAGAATGACTTTTAATTGGCCTTTTTATTCAAACCGTAGAAGTAGACTTAGAGAGTATTTTAAAAAAATATGATGAATATGGCCTTAGAGAAAGAAAGGTTCCTAAAACTTGCCCGATTAGATGGAATTATATGTACGAAAGTTTAGTAGTTGCATATGAATATAGAAACTCAATTAACGCAGCGTTTAATGCTCGGGTTGGTGGTGAGGATGGTGATGAAATGCTTACAACTCAAGATTGGACGAATGTTAAAATTCTTATAGATTTCTTAGAACATTTTTAAATTGCTACAAATGCATTTTTCGGGCAATATTATCCGACTATTTCAAACTGTTTAGTTTATATTGCAGCACTATGTGATTTATTTGTTGAATTTTTGGACGGCGAGAAAATTTATAAACTTGCTATAAATGCAATGAAAGAAAAGTTAAAAAAATATTTTTTCCCTATCCCCCCTATTTATGGTGTAGCTACAATGTTAAATCCTACAATAAAATTAGATGGTCCTCACTTTTGGTACTCAAATATTTATAAGGCTTTAGATCTTTCAAATGA
>MU728004.1:96482-117466 GCA_026770625.1 Nicotiana glauca | reverse complement strand
ATTACTATGAAGTGCTTGAAGAAAATGAAGAAGGCCAAAGATTAAAGTGCAAGAACTGTGGAAGAGTCTTAAATTTTCGTTCAGGGTGTACCTGGGGATTTTAAGGAGGCATATAAAGTATTGTGTTGATGGTATTTATCCGCGAATTCGTCTTTAAGATTTTTCAACAGTTTGTGTTATTTTAAAATTATTAGACGTATTTATGCTTCATGTAGTACTTTGTTATTAATTTATTATGCATGACAATTTGATTTTACTATTGTTTTGTTATTTTACTTTTTCGTCAAGCACTTTAATAATTATATTTCTACATATATACTACATATATTTTTATATAGTCATGATATGGTTTACACGAAATTGCCTTAAACAAAAAATAAAAAATAAAAAAAAATCCCGAAAATAAAAAAGTCTGTTAGGCCCGCTAAGCCCACGAGCCCGTTTAGCCCAGGACCACATGGACTTAGGCCCGTCACAGACATGTTCCACCCGTTGAGCCCATGAAGCCCAGGACCGCTAGAGCCCAGGACCGCTAAGTCCAGGCCCATTAAACACAGCCCATTTGGCCCATTTAGGCCTGGGCCCGGACCACCATACAACCTTAGTCTGAATGAGGATCGAGGGACGGTCGTGGGTCATTTACTTTATTCAATTGACAAAGGTTGATAAGAGTACTTAGTTTAAAGGTGTCCTTTGGTGTTTTCATGTTGAAAAGGTTTGAAACATACAATCATTACAGCCACACTCCAACAATTCATGCAGTGAACTGTCTGCTTTCTTTTTGTAGAATGTAACAGTACCAACATATTCAACCCACTAGATGGCTTTCCTTCTTTCTCTTATTACGACAAATAACTAGACTTGGACGCCATCAAGTGATTAATGCGATGGTTGGATAATTTAAATCATTTCTTTTTAATTAGAGATTTAAATTTTAAGTTTTCAAATAGAAAATCTTTTGGACCTATCGGTTTTGCTTTGTATCATCTTATATATTTAAGCAAAAAAAAAAAAAAAAAAACATGTTATTTTACTGGCATTAAGTCTAGTGACATTAGGTAGACATTGAGCATTCTTGAAGAGGTGATCAACTAACGCAAGATCCAAACCTAACAACTCTTCAGCAAATGACAATGGGGAAAGGGTCCTTTTCTTTCTTTTCGAAATGAAAATTAGTACTTTTCGTTAGCAAAATTTTGGACCCTAGTGGACCAAATGCCACCAAGGAAAAGCCATATGGGTCAATTCTACGCTAAAACAATGGCTCAATAAAGATCCCTAAACTTATCCCTTTTTTCCACCTAAACACTTAAACTCACGCCGTGACCTATTAAGCACTCAATCTCTATTTAAATTGTGCCAATTAGACACGACAAGCTGGAACAATTGAGGAAACAAGGTGGACGTAGCTCACTCTCAGGTGATGTGGTAACAACCCAATGAAAATTGAACATATGGTTCTTTTTAACTTTTGAGCATTAAAATAGAAAAACAATATACTCCACACATACACCTTCTTCTTCCACCGAAATTATCTCCATTAATTTATGGCTTTATTTGTTAGTTTACAGTACCTTTTTTTTCTCTCTTTGTTGGTCTTCTTCGCCCACATGATCTTCTTCTCTTTTTAAGTCCTTCATCTGTTAAACCAGATCGGAGGTCATCCTCGACGATCACATTCCCCTGTTATGGTCAAGTTCTATAGATTTTGGAAAAAATTTTATTTTTTTCTCGATGAACAACACCGAATTTGTTATGGAATATCTAACAACTAATTAAGATAAAGAGCCTCTGGATCTATTATAATGAAAGTAAGAGTAATATTTTAGAATAAACGAACTACCTCACCTCACTAGCCCCAAAGAGAATAACAAAAAATTCTTCAATAATTATAAAAGTAAAACAAAAATGAAAATAGTGCGATGAGCTGAAAATTCTTCTTCCAGAAGCTGGGTATGCATTTTTCTTTTCTTCTTTCTGAGCTGGGTATGCATTTGTCTTTCTTGATTGTTGGGTATTCGTAAAGTTCTCTATAAAACTTTGTTATGGGTTTCTACTATGTAGTATTTGTTTTGGTGAATGAAAGGATCTTAAGCAAATTTAATGTATATCTATTATGTATTTTTCTTAGCTCTTTTTGTAATGTACACGAGCTCAAAATAGGTGAGATTCACTTTTTGTGCTATGTGAGCTTCTTGTGTCTAATTGGCACAATCTAAATAGAGATTGAATGGTCAATAGATCACGAGGTGAGTTTAAGGCATAAGTTTAGGGATCTTCTATGTATTCAGCCTAAAACAATAGAAACTTTTTTAAATTTCGATGTGCATTGCTAAACTAGATTCGAGACTCTTTTTATTTACTGCATCTGATCTTAACTATGTGAACTTATATTATCCATTATAGCAATATAAAACGTAAAAGGACTAATGGCTTAACAATATTTCAGGTATTCTAGTACACTTAGCAAGATTTGTTGGAGTTCATAATTCTTAAGGTTTTAGCAAGATTAAAAAGAAAAATAGAAACATAAGTTACAATGAGATATATCATTCCATCTAGTGAGGGAGATAAAAATTTTACCAAGTTCAAAAGGTAAAGAAAGTAAACAATTTGAAGAAGAAAAAAGAATTCAATATATAATATAGTACTTTATAGTATACTAATTTTCCAACGAACCCCACTCGCCTCCTAGCTCCATCCATTATTCCACGTCTCTATCTGCAATGAAGGATTAAACATAATTACAATCTAATCATAGTTTTACTTTATATTGCTCAAGTCCACAGATCCGCCCTTCTTTATCTTCTCACCATCTCCAAGTTCACTTCACTTTCAACAATTTTTTCAAAAAATAAAAATAAAAAAAACAAGAGAAGGTAAAATCAAAAAACGTTTTCATTACAACTAAACAGTAACAGAGAAAATATTCCTTGGTAAAATGTGTGTGTTAACATATGCCATCATCTTTATAGGGTAAATAATGTGAGTAAATATCGCTCCTAAGTATTTATATTGGAACGTAATATATTCTTACGTAGTGAATTTGTTATTTATCCAAAGCCGAGCTAGTGAAGACTATTTTAAAGATGGAATATCCTATCTAATATTCAACCGTAAGCCCCAAGAACATCAATGCCTATTAAAATGTGCATAAATATAATGCATATACGTTTCTTTCGTTAAACATTTTCCATTACCTGTCCTCAGAAGCCTTTTAATAAAGTCTTTCTCCACCTTAAAGCGAAACCATAAACTCATAATAACACTCCAATATGGAACAAGATGGAGACCCTCCACCTTTCTGGACCCAACCCTCCTCCACCGTTCTCCTCCATCAACGCCGCCGTGGACCACCGTCTCCGATTATCAATCCCGTGATGCTCATTCTGCTTTTACCAATCATAACATTGCTTATCTTATTCTTTTTTATCCCTCCTTTTCTTTCGCATACTTCACAACTTCTTCGACCCAATTCAGTGAAAAAAAGCTGGGACTCGTTTATCATCTTGATTGTAATATTTGCCATTATTTGTGGGGTTTTCGCCCGTAAAAATGACGACGTTTCAGCTCCTGACGGCATTGTCTCCGTTGAACAACAAAACAGAAATATCTCAAATGTTTCTTCGAGTGGTCAATGGTATGAGTACAGTGATCGAAAAGCTTATGTTGGATTATCGGAAGGTACTAGTGTTAGCCGGTTACGGAGGAGCAGTAGCTCGTATCCTGATTTGAGACAAGTACCCGAATGGGAAACCGGTGATAACCAGTTCCGGTTTATGGATGATTTTGGAGTGAATTTTCACCGTTCGACGGCGGGGGAATATGATCGTCTCCATGTACAAAATAATCTTCGCCCTGAACGGCGGATCGAGAAGCAGCAAGAGGACTCACATGTTAAAGTAATTCGTGTTGATACAGTTGAGACTCGTTCTTCTCCACCTCCGGTTACATCACACGCGCTGCCGCAGGCGAATTTAAAACGGCGAAGATCGTTTCATAGTGTTCCGCACAAGGACAAGGTTGAAAATCGGAGAAATGAAAATCGAGCACAGCCCCCTCTGCCTCCACCACCGCCACCAGCACCACCAATGAGGATATCACCGCCGGAGCAAAAATTTCAACGGAAAAAGAGCGGTGCAGCAAAGGAAATAGCATCATCTATAGCGTCCTTGTATAATCAAAGAAAAGGAAAGAAGAGAACAAAGAGGAGAAATATTCAAGAGAGCGGCTCTGAGTTTTCGTCATCGACAGAGTCAGTCATGCCACCACAAGCGCCACCTCCTCCGCCGCCGCCGCCACCGCCACCTCCTCCTCCAGCTAAGGTTTTCCAGAATCTATTCAAAAAGAGTAGTAAAAGCAAACGTGTACATTCTGTTCCTTCCACCACACCACCACCTCCACCACCGCCGCCGCCAAATTCAATTTTCAACAATTTGTTCAAAACAGGCACTAAGAGTAAACGATTTCAACCACCGTCGTCAACTCGTCTGCCACCGCCTCCTCCGCCACCACCTCCACCTTCATTTCTCAACAATTTGTTCAAAAACGGAAACAAAAGCAGGGCATTCAAATCCACAAGGTCATCTCCTACGCCACCTCCTCCTCCACCTCTGCCTCCACCACAAACAACACGCATGTCATCAAGGCAGAAGACTTTTACACGCTCTGCCGCTGAATTACCAGAACCTTCACATCGACGTTCAGCCGCTACTAGCAAACCTCCGTTGCCAACAAAAACAGCAACCAGCTACTACGACGAAAACTTGAACAGCGGTTCGCAATCACCGTTGATACCGATGCCACCTCCACCTCCGTTCAAAATGTCGAAGGTGAAGTTCATTCCAGCCGGCGATTTTGTTCGGATACGGAGCGCACACAGCTCCCGTTGCAGCTCGCCGGAGCTAGAAGACGTAGAGGTAGACGTCGACGTTTTATCGTCCAAATCATCGTCGGAGGCAATGGGCAGCGGAGATTCAACAGGGGCGGCAGTTTTTTGCCCGAGCCCGGATGTGAATATGAAAGCTGATACTTTCATTGCTAGGCTCCGAGATGAGTGGAAGTTGGAGAAGATGAATTCATTGCGAGAGAAGCAAAAGTTGGGCTGATTGAAGGCCCAAATGGGCTGTACTGTCCAGGCCCAATCGCATCCGAAGTTGGGCTGAGACCAGGCCCATATGTAGGGGTGGCTTCTTCTGTTCTTTATACATTTGTTATGCATCTTTATACATCTTATTAGTACGTAGTATTAGGGCATATTTTGCAGATAATATATAGAGTTAATATGAGTTTGGCTGTTTGGGAGTTTGGCTTTGATTGTTTTTTTTGGTTACAATTGGAGCCTTGTAAACCATAGACAAGAATGCGAAATGTTTTGTGTGGAGATTGGATTGTTTTAATTTAGACCGACATACATGCATGGTTTTGGAAAAAATGTTTGTCGTTACGTTGATCATTGATCTATCTATGTATTGATGGGTAGTAAAACAACTCCATCAATTTGGACAATAAATTGAACTAAACAGAAATTCAACTGGAAGAAATATAATTGCTTGTCATTCAGCAGAAAGTTAGAACTAGGATTTGGAACTGATTAAACTAAGTGAGGTCTAAATGATGTGTACCGGCAATCAATCTAAAAATATGCACCTCTTACTCAATATTTTTGTATTTCCCAATAATCGACATGAAATAGTGTTAATATAATCGCTTAAAACAATCAAGTTGAAGCATATATATGCATGCATCACATTTTCATAGTTAGACGCAACCGCAAGTTTAATTGTAGATTATTTTATCCAACACATTCACACTCGCCACTTTTGACTCAACAAATATATAATCACAAAATCATTTAAAATGTTTATACGTATTGTACGTGGACCTACAACTATCCATTACTGACTCTTATCTTGATTATTAAGTATTGACCTACCATTTGGACAAATGACAACTAAATCATGCAAGCAAGTTTAGATGACGATATATTTTTGGGTAGAACCAAAATTTCAGAGGTGACCATTTGAATATTCATCTCTCCTTTGAAGTGGTTTCCTGGCAATAACCCACTTGGGATAAATAAGTAGCAGAAGAAGACAGCACAAAAATGAAACAAATGGTGGACTAGACACAAACACAAACATATTTTTAGTTTAGGAGAAAAATAATTGAGAACTCAATTTCAACTTTCAAACTCTCTATTACTCCATAGGGAGTGTGTTTGACCAAAAAGTATCGAGCCTTTTAATTAAACCAATTAATGAGGGATAAATGGTGAATCTTAGTTAAAAATAATAAATTATAGACCAAATATTATGTGAAGTCGGTAAGATGAACAACGTTAATCAGCACGTTTATATTCAATGAATACTCATAAATGCGATAACACAAATATGCAATAATTGTAGATAATGGCAATGAAAGTAATAAGGAAGAATCTATCACCCAATTATTATATGACTTGGATGGTTTTTTTCCCTGACAACAACGTGGAAAGAAGAGAAATCAAGATGGTTAAGGAATCTTTGGATATTGTGAACAAAGACTAAGTAACGTATGCTTGGACAAGATAATCGATGAACATGACAACTTTTCGTATATTCTCTCAACTCAAGCTTTTACAATATGTTTTTCTCAGAAAGTGAAGATCCCCTTTTTGTTCTCTATCTCCTCCTATTTATAAGGGATATTTCCGAAAAATCCTAAAAAGTACAGAATAAGGAATATCCAAAGGAATATCTGAACCTATCCTACCGTTATTACTTCACTTTAGCTGCTCGTCTTTGACAACAGCCCTCTCGAGGATGGCATCCCGCTATTACACCGTGGTCGACCTCGTCCTTGATCCCGTTTATCTACTGTTACCAAGTCGCCAAATTTAGACCAATACAGTTAGTCCCTCCGCTTGTTGAGGTCGTGGTCCTGTACGCCCTTGATAAGTAGACCAGATTTAGGAGAAATTTGGTTGTGTTGAATAAGTTGGATCGGCCGAGGTCAAGAGAATGGTGCAACCAACAAAGTTGTGGTTGGTGTGGCTGTCGTGGGGTGACGTTATGACCACGCGCGTCATCATTACGCATCTTCCCGAGGTAGCGTCTGTGCGTTTGCCGCTTTGATTTTGGAGCCATTGATAATCCTTTGCCTTGATTCTTGCGCCACACAACCCTATAAATAGATGGGGGTTTCATTTTTTGGAAGTTTTCACCATTCTTTACTTTGCACGAGTACTGTTCCTTATTGATATTCTTCCCCAATTTCTGCTCCGGGTTTTGCTTCTCCGATTTCATTCCCCTCTTTCTTACCCAGTTGTTATCTTCTTCTTCGAGCTTGGTAGAATACGTTTTGTTGTCAAAATATGTCACAACCCCCTTATATTCATGATGAAGTTTCCGATGCCACTCCGTTATCGGTGGCCCTTCCTTCCGGCGGTGAAGAATTCATGGTTGAGGAGGATGATAGCTTCCCTACTGCGGAGGAGATACTTCCCAAAAATTCTTTGGTTAGAAATGATTTTCCAAAGGAGCCTACTCCTTCTCCCGCTCAAATGCTCTCCGAGACTGGACCGCCTCATATAGCCGGCCTTTGGTCCAAATTGTCACACCTCCTTTTTACTATCTCGGGAAGGATATATAAGGGAATTTTTCTAATTTAAGTGATAATATCATTATTAAAGATCAGAGTCGCCACTTGAGATAGTTTATGGTGTCCCAAGTCACCGGTTTAGAATCCCGAATCGAGGAGATTTGACTCTGTTTTAGTGGTATGCGAACACAAAAATCCGGGTAAGAAATTCTGTTAACCCGGGAGAAGGTGTTAGGCATTCCCGGGTTTCGTGGTTCTACCACGGTCGCTTTGATCATACTTGACTTAATCAAATTGTTTAATTACTTATTTTTAGAACCTATGTGCATTTGCCTCTTTTAATTAAGAGATTATCTTGAAACAGGTCACGCGTACATGTACTCGTTAGTTTGACGCATCACACGAATATGTCCACAATTAATAATGCTTTATTATTATTAAGAAAAGTTTGGACCAAAGCTGCGCGAACGCATACTCTGGTTTTGTTTTTAAAATCGTAACCATGTCACACGAACGTGTACGCAATCACGATGGTATATTAAACGGGCCTAAAGCAACTACAAGCATTTGTCATTTATATCTAGGTTATGAAATTAATATCAGCGCCACAAATGATTAAATTGTGGATGACACACCTCAAACTATATAAACTAAAATTAATTTAGCGGCCTATTAAAATAATTTTATTATTAGAAAAATTTGATCAAAGTTGCGCGAACGCATACTCCGAATTAGCTTTTAGAATTGTAATTATGCCACGCGAATGTGTACACAATTACAATAGTATTTAATTATTAATACTCAAAAGTATACTAGGGACGTTTCTTATTTTACACTTTGAGGTTACTATGAAGGCCAAAATAAAATGAAGATAATCACAGATGTTCTACCACTATACTAATTAATCTTCGTACAACAAGGTGCTCTAATAAGGCTGCAATACTGGCCACAACAATAAAATACAATGCTGGGAGAGTTCCTAACACAAAAAACAAAAAAAAAAATAGACCCAAAATGAATCCTCCACCTAGACCTAGCAGACCGTCAACTATACCAAGTCAAAATGCTGCAACAATAGTAAAGAAACAACTGATGCACTTTCCATGTTATTACTGTTTCGCTGCTTGACATAATCATCCTTGATCCTTTAACAAACAAACTACTTAATATGCTTAAATGGAATCCACCCAAATAAAGAACTAAGATGTCCTATTAAAATTATACTCACGAATCAGTTACTTCAGTCATACAAAATTAAGGTCCAGCACTTGAAGATAAAAGTGAAGAAAATTACTAAAACAAAAGGAATTTAGTAGAGACACTTTAATTGAACATGTGCATATTCATCAAAATGAGATAAACAAAGCAATCAATAAAACATTCCCATGAACTAATTCAAGAAGTTTCTTTACTATTTATTTCAATTTTTCCTTGTTTGCAGTATCACAGAGAATCATCAAACTTATAGAACCATTCCATCTTGTAAGTGAACATGAGATTAATTAACAAATAGCAGAAAATACGACCAAGGCGAGACAAGAGCCCAACTGTGACTATTACTTGCATAGTTCTACTACTCCAATTACTTCTTATAGAAAAAAACTAATTGAACATAGCGATAGAGAACGTGGTACCTAAATAAAAATACTGACTTTAACAGTTCTAACATCAAGGAAATGAAAAGGGAAGAACAAAATGAAAACAATTAAACAGTGAAAATTCAAAGATTAAAAAAATCTTTCAAACCATATCAATGACTAAATATAGTTCTAAAATCCTTGACAATGAAAACTAAAAGGAATAGACACAGTAAGGGATATCAAGAAATGGACATAGTTAGGCATTTATCTCACTTTGAGATCATTCAACATAAATACAAAATACTTAAATAAAAAGGAAATGAAGATGGACCTTTGTTTTTATTTGATTTTCTAAATATGAACAACAACAAAATACGACGGCTGACAATTAACGCCTCGAGCACCAACAGATTCCAGCTCCTCGAATAAATTCCACTTTAACCAAAATCCAGAATCAAAAATGAAAAGATAGACTTTAAGATTTCAACATTTTAGACGGTAATCGACGGCGAAATGAAATCATAGCACACTTTCAACAATATTTTTGTATTTCTCTGTCCTAAGACCAGAAACGAAGAAGAACAATATCTTGAACCCTAATTTTCTGCTTTCAATTTTTCCGAAAAATTCCCTCTTTCTCTGAAAATAATATTCCTCTTATAGGCCTTTAGAAATCTCGAACCTTCTGCCCTCTTCTCAAGAAATCTCCAAAATAAAATATCTTCCCCTGAATCTGAATTTTTACCCCTCTTTTGATGAGAAAACGGACAAATGGAGGGAGCGGATCAAGTCGAATCCAATCCAACGCTCCCCATTTTTCCTCATTTCCATCCGAAGGGTTAAAATTCCGAAATAAATCAAAGAGAAGGCATATGAGGGAGAGAAAAATTGTCAGAAACGGTTAGAATCTTGGTGACGTGGTGAAGATGGGGCCCGTGTGAGGGAACTCGGCTTAGTTTTCAGGCGAGTTAGAGTCAGCTCAGCTTGTTGGAGGAGAAGAACAGTGCCCTGCGCTATTTTTGGATCTTTGGAATTTAAGGTTTGTTTTAGGGGGAAAATTATAAAGAGGCTGATGTATTAAGGGGAATGGGGCGGGTCAGTGGGAACGGGTCTAGGTTAGGGCGTCAACTTGGGCTGGGGTGAGGGCAGATAATGAATGGGCTAGTTGGGGAAGGATTGGGCTTAAAAAATGTTTGGGTCCAAATAAAAACAACCTCTTTGTCTAATTCTCATTTTCCTCTTTTTCAATTGTTTTTCTTTTCCTTTTTGTTTAATTAAAGCCCTAAATTAAATTTCTAAAATAATCAACTTGAAAAATTAGGCTAATTATATACAATAATATTTACAAAAATTAATTACTCCTAGATTAAAAGAGGAAATTACTAATCTAAAATTAAAAATCCAAAAATACAAAAGTAAGCCAATTTGTGTGATTTTTATTTTTAAATAAAGCAAACAATTCACTAATTAACCTTAACAATGTAAAAATAAAATCTAAATACAATGCATGTTTTTTTTTTGTGGCATTTTTCATGATTATAACAAAAGATAAACATGCACAGAAATGCAAATAATTAGCACAAATTCTCACAAAATCCTATAAAATTGCGAGAAATGGGGGAAAAAAAAATTTCTTGTATTTTATGGGAGTAATTCCTATAGGAAAAAAATCACGTGCTCACACAAATATCGCATCCCTCCCCATGTTAAGATAGTTCCGTCCGGTGGCGACATCGTGGAGGTCCGTCGACCCGGGTATTGTGCCTTCTATGTCTACCTATTCTTGATTGGTTATACTCTTCCTCTCCTTCCGCTAGCGGAGGAATTTAGCTGATTTTACAACATCTGCTCGGTGCAACTCTCTTCTTTCTTGTACAAAGCTTTCTTGCTGCTGACAAAGTATGCGGAATTAGCTGGTTGTGAGGTTGATGTTCGCCATCTGCTGCACTTATTTTCACCTAGTTTTTATAGAGGTACTATGGTACACCTACGACATCGTGGGACCAGAGGTTTGGTAGTCAGAACGTAAGACAAAATGAATCGGAAGTTCTGGCATAAGTACTTCTTTATCAAGACCGAGCACTTGGTGGTAGACCCGACTGGGTTTCCCTAGCAGTGGAATCATAATCGTAAGTGTCTTTGTCATATGCTCGTCATCTTCTTTCGTCCTTTTATTTTCAAATCACTTGCGATTTCTTTATTTTTCAGCTAAAAAGCTTGCACCTCTCATGTCTTCGACATTGAAGATTAGGTGGCTCGCGTGTTGCCACACATGGCGGCGATCCATGATTGGACAGCTTTCCACAAGCATTTTGGACCTAAGGTCCCGTCCCGTAAGTGTTACTCTTACTTCAACTCTCTATTGTTTACCATTGCTCATTGATGCGACCTCCTTTTGGTGCCAAGTAGACGAATTTCCAAGAAGAAGGCTCTAGTTCCGGCATTTAACCAAGTTATCGCATCGGTTGGGACGCAATTCGCTTTGGCCGAGTCCGTTCTTGTAGGTCGTACTTAAGTTCCATCAATGAGGGACTCCACCCTTCAGACTACTGCTGTGCGACATGAGATCTCTTCCCGGCCTATCTACCATCTTGTAGACGAGTCGTCTAATGGGGAGGAGTCGCCATCAAGAAAAAGACGAAGGATGGAGCTCAAGAAGGCCGTCATCGCCGATATTGAGCCGGAGAAACTCATTGCTCCGGAAGCGGCATCTGCACTCGCACCAGATGTAGGGGCCGTTTTTACGACGGATACCATTATGGAGAGGAGGTCCCCTGGGGAAGAGGAGGTGTATAATGGCGGGGAGTTTGTAAGGACCACAGATGGTGGCGCATCATTGGCGGCTGGGGGAAATAGAGTGATACCTGTTGGTGATGATGGTTTTGGCTTGGATATCGATCCTGAAGAGGTACGGGCCTTCTTGGAGAGGAATACTCACGTGGAGGTAAGGACAAAGGGTCCTAACCGGCACGTAATCATCCCCGTGGGTTGGCCAACTTAGAATGGGTGATGGCGTCTTTTACCCTTTTGTGTGTGGCTTCTGAGAACACGGCGCTACAAGTGATGAGCGATGCGGAGTTGTCACTAAGTATATCTGGGATGTCTCTGCGAGTAAGTGCTTTTTAACATTAGGATTTGTTTCACATATGTAATATGCTCAACTGACTCCTTTCTTTTGCATGCCAGACTCTTATCATGGGGATCGAGCGTGACCGGCGGGATGAGCGAAGGACGACCCTCTTTAAGAAGGTGACCTCTAAGTACAGGGAGTACCGTACTAAGCACCGAACACTAGCTGATGTCTTTAACCAGGATAGCGAGTTTCAGTTGTTTCTTGATGGGCTAAAATAAAAAAGACGAGGAGTTGGCGAAGAAAGATGAAGAGCTAAAGGCGAGGGATGATGAGCTAATGAGAGCCATCGGTTGGTGCAACGAGCTTGAGGTATCTCTAAAGGCCAAGAAGGACGAGCTTGAGGTGAGCCAGTGGGTGATGGCTGAGAATATCGATCTTCAAGCGTGGGTGGCGTTTTTAACTACTGAACTTGGGAAGAGGGAGGCGAAGGCTGTTGATCTACGGGGTGAGTTGAGCTTCATAGTTGAAGAATTGACTCGTGCCGAGAAAGGCAAAGTGGAAATTCTGGCTGAAGCAACAACCTTAGAAGATGCCCTCAGCGTTTGTAGGTCCGAGCAGGAGAGGGAGGTGGAGACATCGATGCTTACGATGTCGAGGTTAGAAGAGTGGATCCAAAATCTGGAGGTAGAGTTATCCGGATTGAACGAGCAGGTTGTTATCTTGAAGGTTGAGGAGGTGTGACGGAAGTCACAACCATCCACGTCTCATACTTATACCGATCCCGGCGTGCCGCAGGAGTTGTATAAGATGTGGGTTCATGCCGAGGCTCAGCTCGACGTGTATAAGTCTTTGAAAGCCAACGGGAAAATTTTCAAAGCAGAACTCGAGGGCATCCGTGTTAAGGCATGTTAGCCAGTGAAGCTTGTGGTCATGCCCTGGTATCCCTGGTGGGGATGATGTTGACGATGATGCGGATAGGCTTGCCTTTGATTCTTGGTATGATGATGAGTATGACGATGGGGATGACGCGGTGTAAAGCTGTAATACTTACCTTTTGTTTTGTTTTGCTATTTTTTTGAGGGCGTCACTGGGCCCTTTGTAAAAAGTATTGTAATTTGACAGTTGTAGTGGAACAGCCCCCTTTTTGCTACGTGTTTCTTGATTTTCGTTCTCTTTTCTTTTTTATGTGGGGAAGTCCCTGATTTTTCGATAAGATAGATGTTCGATGCGATCAAACATTGAAGACTTCGAGCGAAGTCTAATGTAAAATAATTCGAGCGAGGTCGAATGTAGAGTAATTCGAGCGAGGTCAAATGTAAAATAATTCGAGCGAGGTCAAATGTAAAGTGATTCGAGCAAGGTCGAATGTAGAGTAATTCGAGCGAGGTCGAATGTAAAATAGTTCGAGCGAGGTTGAACGAAAAGTGATTCGAGTGAGGTCGAATGTAAAGTAATTCGAGCAAGATCGAATGTAGAGTAATTCGAGCGGAGTAGAATGTGAAATAATTAGAGTGAGGTCAAATGTAAAGTGATTCAAGTGAGGTCGAATGTAAAATAATTCGAGTGAGGTCGAATGTAGAGTAATTCGAACAAGGCTGAATGTAAAATAATTGGAGCAAGTTTGAATGTAGAGTAATTCGAGCGAGGTCGAATGTAAAGTGTGAAAAGACTTGGTGCATAGTACAAATGTTGCTTTATTTCATTCATTGGAGAATATTACATGTGTCCGTTTGTTTCATACATATATTAAAGAAGTTTTTATTTATATTGGAGAAGTTTCCATGTATCCAGTCCCTTTATCGTTCGCCTGAAGAAGTAATCGGCAGGTGGGCAATGAATTATACTTGAACTTCGAGACGTCCCCTTAGTCGCCTCATTAAAAACCTCCCCGAGAAAACCCAACTGGGATAAAACACGGGTGAAGGAAAAAGAGTACGACGTGGAGGGCGCCTGTTTTCAAAAGTTGAAGTAATTGAGATAGGCGACGTTCCAATTGTTTTATAGTAGCTTTCCCTCCATTGTTTCTAGTTGGAATGGCCATTTGCTTATTTCTACTATGATTTTGTATGGCCCGTCCTAATTGGTTCCTAGTTTTCCCTCTCCAGAATCTTTGCTCGTGTGTTTTGACCTTGAGAACATAGTATCCAACTTTGAGTGGCCGTATTTTGGATTTTCTATTATAGTACCATTCTGCTTGTTGCTTTTGGGCTACCATTCTTATGTAAGCCATGTCTCTTCGCTCCTCTGCCTCATCGAGGTCTTGTTTTCTATTCTCGTCATTGTTTTGTCTGCTTTCGTTTGAGTATCTCAAACTGGGTTCCCCGACCTAGTCTGGTATTATGGCGCTAGTCCCATAGACTAGTGAATATAACGTTTCCCCTGTGCTTATTTTTGGCGTGGTGCGGTAGGCCTATAATACCTCTGGTAGCAATTCTAGACATAGTCTTTTGGCATCCTCAAGCTTTTTCTTCAAGATGTTCAATATTGTTTTGTTGGAGGATTTAGCTCGACCGTTACCAGAGGGATGATATGGCGTGGAGAGTATTCGCTTGATGTGCCATTTTTCGAAGAACTCGATGATCTTCTTTCTGGTAAATTAGGGTCCATTGTCACAATTGATTTCTTTGGGCATGTCAAAGCGGCATATGATGTTTCTCCATATGAGTGTGATAACTTCCTGTTCGCGTGTTTGGGTGAACGCACCTGCTTCTACCCATTTGGAAAAGTAGTCAATTAAAACCAAAACAAAACGTACATTACCTCGCCCTGCTGGGAGGGGTCCGACAATGTCCATCCCCCATTTGATGAAAGGCCACGGTGATGTAACAAAGTGGAGGTGCTCGCCCCTTGGGTGTATCACAGGACCGTATTTCTGGCACTGTTCACACTTTCTAACGTAATCGGTGGCTTTCTTTTTCATCATGGGACAATAATATCCCGATCGAATGAGGCATCTGACGAGGGCCCGGTTGCCAGTATGAGCACCGCAGTAGCCTTCATGTACTTCCTCAAGTTCACATCTTGTTTGATTTGGCCCCAGGTACTTCGCTAAGGGCACTCCAAACATTCTTTTATATAGGTCGTGATTTATGATGTTGTACCTATCCGCTTATATTCGAAGATTTTTGGCTTCCTTTTTGTCTGCTGGGAGTACTCCTTCCTGCAAATATGTTATAATACGGTTGCGCTGGTCCTAAGTCAAATTTACAGAGTGTACCTCGAGCTGGTCTATTGATGAGTGGATGAGGGTGACCACGTTTTACTTTGTGATATTTTTGGTGGCTGTTGATAACTTGGCGAGACCGTCTACCTCGATGTTTTTTGCTTGAGGTATCTGATCGAGTCAATATTTGTCGAACTCTGGTAGAAGTTTATGAATTTTTGCCTTTTACTTCTGTAGCCTCTGCTCTTTTATCTGGAATGTCCCTGTGACCTGGTTGACAATGAGTTGCGAGTCGCATCTAAGGACGACTGGCCGTGCTCCCTATTTGAGAGATAGCTTTAATCCTGTAATTACAACCTCATACTTAGCCTCATTGTTAGTCATATCAGGGCACCGTATGGATTGGCGAATGACTTTGCCTGTTGGGACCTCGAGTACGAGTTTGTCGAGTATGTCATTTAGGGTACTTGTCAGCCACTCCTCCAATATTTTTTACTGCTGGTGGTGCTTCCTCAACTCACTCCGCCTGGCTGTGGAATTTGGTGTTACATTCTCATTGTCTGCTTCGCCATCCTCGTTAATGGTGTTTAAGATGTTGGTAGTGACACCCATTATTGCTTTCTGTCTTCCGTCTCCTTTTCCTGCCATTGTTAGTTCGTGAAAACGAGGAAAAGATGGCTGTCTCTTCTTTATGATCCAGAAGAGACTAAATTTTAACTAAAAATTTCCCATAGATGGCGCCAAATTGTTTGACCAAAAAGTGTTAAGCCTTTTAATTAAACCAATTAATGATGGAATGAAGGGTGAATCCTAGTTAAAAATAATAAATTCTAGACCAAATATTATGTGAAGTCGGTAAGATGAACAACATTAATCAACACGTTTATATTCAATGAATGGTCATAAAAGTGATAACACAAATATGCAATAAATGTAGATAATGGCAATGAAAGTAATAAGGAAGAATCTGTCACCCAATTATTGTATGACTTGGATGGTTCTTTCCTTTGACAACAACGCGAAAAGAAGAGAAATCAAGATGGTTATGGAATCTTTGGATCTTGTGAACAAAGACTAAGTAACGTGTGCTTGGACCGGATAATCAATGAACATTTCAACTTTTCGTATATTCTCTCAAGTTAAGCTTTTACAATATATTTTTCTCAGAAAGTGAAGATCCCCTTTTTGTTCCCTATCTCTTCCTACTTATAAGGGATATTTTCGAAAAATCCTAAAAAGTACAAAATAAGGAATATCCAAAGGAATATTCCTTGTGTCCATATCTGAACCTATCCTACTGTTATTTCTTCACTTCAGCTGCTCGTCCTTGACAACAACCCTCTCAAGGATGGCATCCCGCTATTACACCGCGGTCGACTCCGTCCTTGGTCCCATTTATCTAATGTTACCAAGTCATCAAATTTAGACCAATACAGAGTGAACTTTGTCTTGCAAAAGCTATGCGTAATTTGCATACTAAACAATTAGAAAAATATAAATCGTTTAGCCTAAACCCTAAAATAAAAAATAAAAAGCATTTCCTATAACATTCCAACCCATCCTGTTCTGTTAATGCATTCCAAATTATCTTCTGAGTACTTGTATAAGTTGGAATAATAGTTATAACTCGTTGGGATTGTTTGGGTTGAGAAACCAAGAGCCTTAGGTGAGATTTGAATCACTTTGAACCAACACTGTAGTGCTACCCTGGTCACCAGTACGCGATAAAGGGAAGAAAGAAATGCCAAATTCCGTGATAGCGAAGACCTAGCTGCAATAGTGATAAATGACCAAAATGCATGCTTATGAGTGTCTTTTTATCTCATTTGTTGCGTGACTTGCAGGAGATTGCATGGTTTTTAAAGTAAAATATGTTCATTATGTATTTCTTATATATAGGTATATGTTTGGATGAAAGGTGATCAAAAGATGACAATTTGTGATGGAAACTTAGGGTCTACCAAACTATATAGAGAACCTGAGTTCCCACAGAACACACACAATTTGAGATAAGTAAATGACACAGCAGAGTTTTACATGAAAATCTCCCAGCTTATGGAATTAAAAACAACGACCTACACTCGTAGGATTTCAACTTCACTAACTGGGAAAACTCCACATTACAAACTATTGTAACCTAGGAATTAACCTTTTAATCCTCACTTACTTGTAATAACTCTATTACAAGCCTCTTTGTAACAACTCTAGTACAAAGCTCATAACTAGACTAACTATAGTCAAGACACAAACACAAGGTTTATGGTTTTACAAATAGTTTCCTACACAATACTTCTAGCTAAGCTAAGTAGTACTTACAAGTAGATCACTCTAACAAGGTACTACACAACTAAGGACCTATGGTAAAACGGTGCTAGAAACTGGTCCTTCGTTCTGTTGTTCTTCGTTCTTGAATCCTTGAAGTCACTTGGAAGATGGCAGCACACCTCAGAGAGAGATTTGGTGATATTTGGGTTATTCAAGTGTTTGTTTTTCTTTTGTTTCATGTTGATAATACACAAGTGATGTCACTTGGATGATGCAAGCAGCTATCCAGTACAAGGCATGCTCGATAAAGTGAATGCTGCACTGTTTGCGCTGTTGAATGTGTGCAGAGAAACAATACAGCAACTTTACAGCTGTGAGGAGTTGCTTGTATTATCTGCAAGGGAATTGATGATCATTTGTTCCCTTTGTTCGTCTCTTTGACTCAAGTTGTTGGAACTTGTGTCAGACTTGAGACTTGTTGTTCTTGAGCACTTTAAGGATGTGTAACAAGTACCTAATATGGTTCTTAGCATGAAATTTGTTAGATAACCAAAATACAAAAAGGCACGTAACTTATCAATTTTTACCTTTTTGATGATGACAAATTTATAATTGAAGTTCCCTCTGATAACCAGATTTCTATATAATTTCTCCTGTAAAAAGGACTTTTATTCCCCCTGAGAACATGTCCCCTCTATTCCCTCTCTCAATCATTTCAATTTTTTTCTTCCCTCTTTTGGTATCATAAAAATATCTAACATAAGCAACGGCAAAAAGATGTCGAGCAAAGTTAACTCAATAACATGCATAGCAAAAGATGAAATGTGCATTTATTTTAAAACGAAGAGAACAGGAATAGTAGTACAATTGTTACACAATGATCCACAAAAAAGAATTTAAAGTACCAGCCATAAGAATAACAATTAAAACTAGAAAAAAGAAAGAAAGATAGGGCAACATCAGTTCAACTGGACACTAGGAAGGGAACTATTTAAGGGGCACTGGAAAAAGGAAGAAGGGATGGGGAGGCAAGGGTTCTGAGAAGGATGTCCATTAGAGCATTTGCAGTTAGTTGCTCGTTGATCAGCCGATCCTTCAGGTCCTCGACTTGTTTCCTTATGTCTGTATTCTTAGTGGTCAAGCGGGAAACCTCTACGCCTTGGTCACTTTTAGAATCAGGTGCCTCTTTAGTTTGATAGAGCTGCCCTACAAGAGTGGCATTCTTGGCCTTCAATCTCCTTATCTCCTCATTTGCAGCATTCCGAGCATCAACCAATTGAGATATAGTGGAACTTCTGTCAACACCCCCTTTCTTGTCAATACACTCACATTCCTCCAAGGTTGTCTTTGAGAAAATTTTCTTGCGAGTTCCCACTGTGCTCTTCCCAAAGGTACTTTGAAGAAGTCAAACACCTTAGTGAGAAAGAACCCATAAGGAAAGCCATGATTGACGTCCTTGAAGTAGGCCACTTTTTTCGTATGCTCTATCATAAGACCAGGAAGATTGATAATGGTGTAGGCATCCAATGCTTCCACAAGGAACATGTCTGCTTTTGAAGTAACATAATGCCTTTCTGCGTGTGGAAGCAAGACCTTATTCACCATCTCAAACAGAAGTTGATACATAGGAAGGAGAGCCTTCTTGTGCACGTTCTCCATACTGTACAACATCTTCCTTTAGAATGGCTCTTCTGAAGTTAGAAGAACATGTCCCTTCAATGGATGAGATCCCTTCAGTAGGCAGTTCCAAAAACTTACTTAGAACAACTTCATCTATCACAAAATCTACACCATTTACCTTCAAACAAATGTTGTCATCTTCCATTGTGAACATATCTACGTAGAAGCTACTCACCTCTTCCTTATACATCTTGAGACTCTCAATGGTGAACAAATGACTCCACTTCTAAAACTCACAAATGTCGAACATCTGCCTCATTCCTGACATCTCGAGAATGTCAGTTTCAAAAGTTCTACCCCACAACATCTTTTGCTTCCTAAGTTTTTCTCTACCTTTATCCTTTGACATATTCACTTTGGCCTTCTTAGAGGAACCTGGTTCCTCTTTGTCACTAGCTTTCCTCTTTGCTGACTTCCTCACATTTTTCTCCTTCTTTTCAGACTTCTCTCCTTCCACAATCTTTACTTCATCAAATACCACAATTTTTTCAGATGAACCTCTCCTGGACTTGCGGATTAAGGAAGCAGGTTCCTCAACCATCCTTTCATCTTCAACATTTACTATATGTGTTGAGGCACATCTGTAGACATGTGATTTTTGACCCTCCCCAAGATTTTACATATTTTGGCTTAAAAATACTTAGTTTAGGCCTTATATCTTTATTTCAACTAATTTTGATTCTTTTACTTTATTTCGTCACAAAAATAAAAATTAAGGGTTAACCAAAAGAAAAATAGGTTAATTACATGAGTTTCAAACTGAAGTTTGGATGAATAATCCATTTATTTAGTTTTATCTTTTTTACAAAAATATTTTAGTTTACATATCTTTCATAAATTTAAATAAAATATACAAAAATAGTACCTTATTTTTATTTTTATATAATCTTGAAAACACAAAAATAGTTTTATGTTTTAATATAGTTTAGTTCAATTAATTAAGATTAGTTTTATATTTTTATATTATAAATTATATTTAGAAGGAAGAATTACTTTTGGGTTAGTTTATCCCATTTTAATCTTGTAGTACATTTGTTTAGTCTTTGGCCTAATTTTATGGCCCAATAATACCAAACCCATACCCCTTAACCTAAAAACCCTCTATATAACCAAAATTAGTCTAAAAATAGGGGAGACCCTAGACCTAGAGCTATACAGACCAACCGTGTTACGCCCAAACAACCCCCCCCCCCCCCAGTGTAGCTTCTTCATCTTTTTCATGGAGAACACCAAAAACCCTAGATCCCTAAGGCTGACAGGCGCCGTTCTGATGAAAACAAAGGCCCTCCCCATGTCGATCTTCTTCTAAAAAAAATACACAGCCATGGCTTCTTCTTCAAAAATGGAACAAAAAAATGCTGAAGACCTAGAGACATATACACCCTAGAGGACTCTTCCGTCGCCGAAGACCAATATAGAATCCCACTAGGGATGGCAAGTGTGGCGGGGCGGTGCGGGTGCGGTGCGGGTTTTCTCTTAACCCGCAAAATTTCAACCCGTCCCGCCCCGCTTAGTAAATGCACCCGCGTTCACCCGCACTGCATCCACACTCGCGCCACCCACCCCGCCCCGCACCCGCTTAACTTTTTTTCCCTTTATTTTGTTAGTTTATTTATTTTTTTATCTTTTGGCTGGATTTTTT
>MU728004.1:68531-86965 GCA_026770625.1 Nicotiana glauca | reverse complement strand
CCATAATTGTTTTTTTACATGGCAATGATTGTATTAGAGGACCATGTCCACTTAAGAGATTTTTCTAGGTCATTCTTATGCCTAGATCTTGCTAAAGTTGTCTATTTCTTTCAAGTTCAGCACACATGCTAGATTTTACCATTTTTAGCTCATTTCAAGCTTAAGGTATGCCTCGCTAGCAACTTCCTTTCCCTTTTGAGTGTTCCCAGAACTGTTTTCCCTTTTTAGTTCCTCAATTATTTCTTTTATATCCACAACTAATACCAATAAGTCATCTCTCTCATGCTCTACGTTTTCAATTTTTTCAATTAAAGCATCCTTTTTCCTTTTTAAATCCTCAATGGTTTCTTTTAAATCAACTATTACGACTACCAGATCATCTCTCTCATATTTAATCTCTTCTAGTTTCATAGTTAAACCATTTTTTTCATTAATGACATTATGATAAGCATCAATTAAGACATTTGCCAAAGATATAAGCTTATTTTGAGAATAACACTTCAAATTTCTTTGAACGTCTAGGAAGTTTACCTCATCATCACATCATCTTTATCCTCCTTAGATTTTGCCATCGGGCCAAAGATGGAGTCATATTTAGCTGCTTATCTTTCAACGGCTGCCATGGAGGCATCAACTTTTTCATTATCTCCTTTAGATTCACTGGAGAAATCTCCCCATGCAACAAGAGCTTGTTTCACAACATTGTCAGAGACGTCTTTTCTCTTAAATCTGCTGTCAAGAACCGACTTCCTCTTAGCTGTTTTATCTGTGTTGTGCTTGTACTGATCTTGCTTGTGCAGAGGACAATCTTTGATGAAATGTCCTATCTTCCCACATTTATGACACAATTCATAGCCTTTTGGTCTGCGGGAGCTACCTCTTTTTGGAATGCCTCCATCTCTACACATCGTTTTCTGAAATCTTTTTGTCAGATAAGCCATGTCAGCATTCACCACTTGAGTCATTGTTGTCGTCCTTGAGGAACAGGTTCTTCTCCTTCTTGGTTCTCTTCATTCACGGTCCTTTTTTTCTTCATTTCATAGGTCTTCAGATTTTCGATGAGTTCATCAATGGTCAACTTTTACAGATCCTTTGCCTATGTGATAGCATTGACTTTGCTTTCCCAGGAACCAGGTAATACACTAAGTATTTTACCAACAAGTTTGTTCCTTGGAATGATCTCTCATTGAGAGTGAAGCTCGTTGATGATTGAGGTGAATCAAGTGTGCATGTCTTGAATGGACTCATCATCCTTCATCTTGAGGAGTTAATACTCAGTGGAGAACAAGTCGATCTTCGACTGGTTGACTAGAGTTTTTCCTTCATGCGCTGTTTAGAGAGCCTCCCATATCTCCTTGGCAGATTGACAGGTAGAAATTCTGTTATACTCATCTGGTCCAATACCACAGACGAGGATCTTTTTTTGCTCGAAAATATTTCTCTATATCTTTGCGGTCAGCATCATTGTACTCCTTCCTCGTCCTTAGAACTATCACTCCTGGCTCACCACTGGTCTTTATGGGAACGTAGTGTCCATCGCAGATGGCACCCCAAAACTTTGAATCTTCAGCCATGATAAAATCATGCATCCTTGTTTTCCACCATCCGTAGTTGTCCATTGAATCTTGGTGGTCTGTAGGTTGATTGAACTTCTTCAATATTTGGTGGAGCATCCATGAGGATCCTTTATAGGTTTTAGCCTTATATAAAGAACCTGCTCTGATACCAAAGATGTAAACTTAGGGTCCACCAAAATATATATATGTACGTGGTAAAATCAGATGACTTGATTTTCTGCTCTCAAGATATTTTAGAAGCCTTCCTCGGGACCCCGAGGGTGGAAGGCCTCGGTCAAGTTCTCGGTCTTAGGGTTCGTTGAAGCCCGAATCAAAGGAGGCAGGGTCTGAGTTCGGAATAAAAGAAGAAGTCTCCACCTAGGCGTTTGGCTACAGCTGACAGGTTCAACCTATCTGGAGCCTACTGAGAGGACTCCCGTCAAGACGTCCCATCTTTATATTTTTGCGATTTATATACATGCATTTTACGGAGTCCCTTCCCCTATAAAAAAGGGACTCTCCCTTCCTTGTAAACGACTGATGTTTATCCACTTCTCCCATAAGCAATAATCTCTCTCTCTCTCTCTCTCTCTCTCTCTCTCTCTCTCTTTCTTCTAAATTATCAGTGTTCTTTGACCCCGAGGTCGCCCTAGCATTCTATTATTATTCGTTTATTCTTCGTCATTTAGCTCAAGATTGATGGTATAAAACCTTGTATACACATACTTATTTGTTATCCCCTTTCTGATTACCCTCGATAAGGTTACCTTCGATAAGCCCGAGGTAGGCTCGAGGCCTGGCCTCGAGGTATCTATTGGTTTGTCCGAAGCCCGGGAACATCCCTGACTGGTTCGATTATCGCTTCGGCTAGTTCAATCTTTACTGTTTTACTCCATGTTTAGCATTAATCGCCCTTGTGAGCACATGATTTTTGCCTTATATGAATTATTCCCATAAAATATCAGAAAATAATTTTTCCAATTTTTTGCAATTTATAGGAATTTTCGTAGATTTTTGTTAATTATTTGTATTTTTTGGCGTATTTAATTTTCATTAAAAATCAAAAATATCAAAAAGATCATGCATTGCATTTAAATTTTGTGTTTATATTTTAGGATTATTTAATTAATTAGTTGCTTTATTAAAATGAAAATCACAAAAAAGGGCTCACTTTTACATTCTTAGTTTTTAAATTTTAGATTATTAATTTTCTATTTGATTTAGGATCAATCAATTTTTATAAATATAATAGTTAGATAATTAGCTTAATTTTATAATTTAAATTGACTTAGGAATTTAATTTAGGTTTTAATTAATTAAAGAAAAGAAGAAAAAACTGAAAAAAAGCTGGCTTTAATTTAAATTGGGCCAAACCATTTTAAAAGCCCAAGTTTTCTCCCACCCTAACCCAAACCGGATCGACCCGACCCGACCCAATACCCAACCCTAGACCTAAAAGAAGCTAATGCCTACTACATGAAAAGGGGACTAACGCCTGAAAAAAGGGAAGGAAGAAAAGCGCCGCAACAGAGCAAGAGAGACCCACCCCCCACGTCTCATCTTCTTGATCCCCTCATCCGAACGACCTCTGAACTTTTTCTTCTTCGCTCCAAAAAATAGAGGCAGCGGCGAGTCCTCAATTCTTCAACGACCAGCCGCAACAGACCCCCGTCGTCTTCTTCGACGCAGCCTCAGCCATGGCTTCTTCTCCAAAGAAATAAAGCAGCCATTACACTCAAACACACACGCAGGTTTGGGATTGATAATTAAAAGAGTGCTGGACAAAGAATTTGGGACAAATTTTGGGAATAAAATCGAGGAGGAAGGCAGAAAAACTAGTTTCTTCTTTCCATTTTTTTCAATTTTAATTTCTCTTCAAGTTTTTCTCTTAAATTCGAAAAATAAATCAGGAAAAGTAAATATATATTTTGGAATTTCTTCTTCTTTGATGTGGTTTTCAATCATGGAATTCGGTTTGTGATTTCAATTTTGAGGTTCGATTGTTGCATAGTCGAAGTTTTGTTCAAGGTGTGGTTTGTTGTTCCGATTTGGGATCGCGGTTCCGAGCTCAAGTGTCACCGAGAATTCTCGGCAAGAAACATCGAGTTGTTTAACCTTCTTGTGATTAAAATCTGGTGGATTTAAACCAAAGGTCCGTTCGAGAAGACGAGTCAATATCCGGTTGTAATTGTTGCTTCATTTCAGTTTAATCGGAAAGCTACTTCAGGTCTCTCTCTCATCTTTCTTGATGTTTTGATAGGATTGTACTGTTTTAATAGTTCTGTAAAGATTCAGAGTTTGGTGGTTTGCGTTTCATTGTGTGTTAATTATTCTACCCCGCTTTAGCTTCATCTTGAATACCTTTTCTAGTTTTGGTTGTGATTATTTATTAGTACCCTGAATCAGATTTTTAGACATTAGTTTTTTATAATGTTAATGAAAGGATTACATTTGGGGTTTGATTAATATTGAAAGGGGATTGAAATCCTAATTGCTCAATGGTCAAAACTTTTTAAGCAACTCAATGTAAGACCAGGGGCGAGGTTGGTGTGATAAATTGAACTAGCTGACTAAGTTCTGCATTACAATATTCTGTGACATTGATGCAAGTATATGTTGTGATCCCATCAAACATGTTTGGTACTACACACATGCCTCTTTGATGTAGTAAAAGATCAGGGAGATCTTAATTGTGCAATATCCTCGTGGTCATGACTTTTGGTAATTGCTAAATACCGGCCAGCAAATAGTGTTCTCAAGCTGTGGATCAATTGTTCAAGCAATTCTGTTGTGTTTGGTAATAGATGAAATGTGTGTCTTGATCTATTCGATCTTAAGGGGTAATGAGTGCTATAGTTTAGATTAAACCCGCATCCGTAGTTCGCTTTAGTTGAGTACGAATCTTTTTGGAATTACTGGAGGCGAGCCATATTTAATAACACAAATAACTTATGGCCCTTCAAGTTTAGCTTTGGATTTCTTTTAGAAATTAGAATCGCAGTGTGCCATGCCGAACAAAAATCTCAATTGCATGGCCCTCGTTTAATTAATCTTGTTTGTCCTTAGAATTCGAGGCGTACCATTTAGCGAATTTTCATGGCCCTCGCAAAGTGCGAACGTATAGTTGCTTTAGGCGCGTAACATTAAATTAACCTCCTTAAACTCGAGTGCACATTTATGTGACCCAAATCCAAATCTCAACGATGTTAAAATATGTCAAAAGCAATGGGTGCATTTATGTAACGTGGTTTGAGACGTGTTTTGATAACGTTGCAATTCCTCTTTAAAATTACATAAAAGCGATTAAAGAAGTTAAAATTTTCACATAGGTTCATAATTGTCTAAAATCAGATAATTAAGACAAATATAACAGTTGAGCGACCATGCTAGAACCATGAAAGTCGGGAATGTCTAACACCTTCTCCCGAGTTAACAGAATTCCTTACCCAGATTTCTGGTTCACGGACTGTTAAACAGAGTCATTCTTTTCCTCAATTCGGGATTTTAAACTGGTGACTTGGGACACCATAAATCTCCCAACTGGCGACTCTGAATCTCTTAATAAATGAATTCCGTTTCGATTATCCTTTAATTGAAAAAAAAAAACTCCTTTTATTATACCCTCTTTCTGGGTGTGTAGTAAAAAAAAAAAAGGAGGTGTGACAGCTCTGGCGACTCTGCTGGGGACAAGAACCCAGAACTTCGGTTCAGTGTTCGGGAATTCGAGCTTAGAATAATTGTTGTATTTGGCTTTATTTATTATCTGATTTGTATTACATGTTTGGGCCTAAATGTGCTAAATGTTGCTTTTTACTGCTTTGATATTATCTGAACTGTATATATAAACTGCTACGAAATCCTTCTCTTCTCCCTCTTGAGGAGTGCACGCTGGTAATGACTTCTTTCTGTTTGTGTCGTATCCCAAATAGGACGAGGCTCGGACAAGTTGCAAAGCCGGAGGATCTTTTGGTTACCGGTACGCAACCCCCTCCCCCCCGGCTCGAGTTATCTGCTCGGGTAAACCAGGTCTAGAACAAATAAACCGAGGTTTTAAACCTAGAATAACTCAGCCTCATGCTGGATCCCTAGTAGGAACGCTTGTTTGTATCATGTATATTTGACTTAGTGAACTCAACACAGGGGTTGGGTCCGTTTAGGATAGGTGTACCCAAAATAACATATCATCTTGATGCATCTTATGTGCAACATGTTGCATGTATTCAAGGGTAAAAGGGTCATTTGGCAGACCAATAATAACTGAGGGCAAATGAGAAAAGAAAAAAAAAAGAAAAAAAGAGGTTTAAGTGTGAAGATAAAGCGAGTGGGGCCCAATGATACTTTCTGTCACACTTTTGTTAAGAAAAAAAGCTTGAAAAATTCAAAAAGATTTTGCACTTTTTCTATCATTTTCCGAAAATCAAAAATCAAAAAAAGAAAAGAAAATCCAATAAGCTTTTGGATGTTATATCATTTTTCAAGGAAAAGAAAAAAAAACCTATTTTCTTTAAATTAGTTATTTTTTGACCGTATCCAATCTGCCCGAACTACGCATACCTGATTGTCATCTTTCGGGGCATAATACGTAGGCAACCCAAATAGAGTCCGATCTTCCTAATAAATCTTAGGTTCTTGGCTTTGCGGGGTCTTAGCCAAATTTTACACTTCTAGCCACCTTTTGGCTAAATAAGTCATTTTGCAAAAATAATCGCAATCATGTCTTGCATGTGTCTAATAGAGAATGTTATTGTCTCACATAGTATTGGTTTAAGTTTTCTCATACAGGTATGAATTTAATAACCGGAGTTTGAGCAGGACAGATACCCCAGGACCGCTGCATTCAGGAGTTGCCTAAAGAGATTTATTTTTAGTTATTTTTTAGTATGTTTTTTTTATATCGTCTTTTACTTTCTAAGTTTTGTACAGAGATGTCAAGTTTTTGTTGTTGTACTTTTTATTTTATATTTGACAAGGTGTGGTGTAATTCAAAAAAAAAAAGGGAGATGTTGCATTTTATATTTCCGTTATAAGTTTTCTTTAGAATACTAATTGTAGAAATAAAAAATATATTTTTGAGGAGGTTTTCCTTTAGGCAATTGATATCTCGGACTTAAAAAAGAAATTATTTTTATATTTTTCTTTACTGTATTAGGACAAAAAATTCACAAAAAAAAAAGAATTTTCTTTTAGTACCTCTTTAAAAGTTTTTCTTTAAGATATTAGTTCCAAAAAACCCCCCCTCAAAAAAAAAGAAGAGATTTTCTTTTGAGGTTCTTCCTTGGGAAATTAATGAAAAATAATTTTTTTTTAAAAAAGAAAATTTATTTCCGTTAGAAATTTAGGATACTGTACATAGAAGAAAAAAAAAAGAACATAGTTTATCCTTTGTTTAAAGTTTCTTCCTTTAGCCAATCAAATTGAAATTCAAAAATATCTTATTTTATTTTTATTGCTTGTTTCGAGATCTTGCGTCAGGATATCAAATGAAAATTCAAAAACTTTTTTGTGGTTTATTCTTTAGATTTTCTTCCTGTAAAAAAAAAGGAATCAAAAAATAATTTTTTCTTCTGGGTTTTTTTTTTCCTTACAATTTCCCATAGAGTATTTGTTTTTAAAAGAAAAAAAAAGCAAAAAATATTTGCTCGTTAAGCTTGAGTTTAGAATAGATCATAGATCGTTGAGGCTAGAAAATTCAAAAAAAGGGTTTTGCTTCTTCTATTTCTCTTTTCGCATCAGAGTAGTCTTTAAAAAAAAGAAGAGAACGTTGTTTTGTTTACTTTATTCCCGATCTTCCAGAACTACGCAAAGATCTTATTCATGTGGGGTCATGATACGTAGGCAACCTATATTGGGTTTGATCAAATATTTTTTTTATTATAAAAAAAAGAGAGGAAAAGATGGAAAAAGAAAGAAAGAAGGAAAGGAAAAAGCGGTAGAGATGTGGGATGTGAGAAATAAGAAAAAGAATGATAATTAGAAAGAAAAAGAAAGAAAATGAGCAAGCTAAGAAGTGTGGGGGAAGAAAAGAAAAGAGAGGTTGATATAAACAATTGGGATGATGCCAACCGACCTTTGTACCCTCGAAGTCATTTTTAGAACCGATAACTGTGGCTAGGTGCATTGCACATAAAGTGAGATTATCTTATGTTAAATGCCCTAACGCTAACGTGATGGCTTCATTTTGTTGTGCTCATAGCAAAAGGGGTGGTTGGTTTGTGCCTTTAAAGTGGTAATTCCTTTTTACAAAAGAAAGTCAAAAGGCAATGGCAGACAACAACAAAACTGGGTTGGTTGATACCGGGGTCTGAAAGCAGTTGGTTGAATAGGACAATGGGTTAATTGAAGAGGTAAAAATATTGAGACAACACATGGCGGGCATGTATCAGGCTTGGATGACTGGGATGGCACCACCCCCGCCACCACCTAACTTCTTAAATGCCACCCTTACCCAAGCTCCAGACACAATGCCAAATGATCCTTCGTACTCTCCAAATCCACCCGCTTATCTCCAAGCCCATGATATCCAATATCACCCCGTCTAGGTTGTCCACAAGGTTCCTGACTCATATAAGTAGAGCCCTCGGGATGAGCCTCATGCTAAAGGTTGCAGGAAAAGTAGGGCGAGATGAGATACCCATAAAGCTGAAAGGGGTAGAACAATCCTTGGAGAACAAACAAGGAAGGGGATACCAGGGTAGCATTGGTTACAAAGGACTGTCTGCGTCCCCTGATGTTCGCCTACCCGCGGGGTTCAAAGTGCCAAAATTTAACTTGTATGATAGGTGTGGAGATCTGGTAGCCCACCTGAGGGTCTATTGCAATAAAATGAGAATTGTTGGAGAGAAAGGTGAATTGATGATGGCATATTTCAGTGAGAGCCTGACTGGGGTAACTTTGGATTGGCATACTCGTCGAGATGTTGGTAGGTGGCATACATTGGGCGACATGGCTCAAGATTTTGTGCGACTCTTTAAGTACAATATAGATATAGTCCCAGGCCGCTCCTCCCCATCTCAGAGGGAAAAGAAACATGAGGAAAGTTTTAAGGATTTTTGGCTCAGATGGAAGGAACAAGTTGCTCGGGATAGCCCTCCCATTGATAGAAAAGGTGTTGTTGAGCCCCGCCGACGACAGGGTCCAGTGGTCATTCTTGCTAAACGCTTTCGGCCACGATACCGATCCCGCGAACATCCCCAAACTCCACATAAGCCACCCCAATATTATTCGCCAAACAACATCCGGTCGTTTGTCCAACCACCAGGTCATTCCCTAGGGCGAGTTCCAGCATCCCAAAATCCATGTGTACCTTCACAACATTTTCAAGCATCCAACAATCCTAGGAAACTGAGGCATGGAGGGAAACAAAGATAAAAGATAATTTCACGCTCATCGGAGAATCCTACACAAGTTTGTTTGAAAAATTAAAGCATTTAGGCCTGATTAAGCCGCTCCTCGGCTATACTCCAGACCCATATGCGAAAGGCTTTGATCCTACTATTCGATGCACGTACCACACTAATGTCTAGGGGCATAGTATTGAAGACTGTCGCTCTTTGAAAAGGGAAATAGAAAGAATGATTCAAGAAGAGGTAATTGTGGTCAATGAAAGTGGCAGGGAGCATGCGAATCCATTTGAGAACTTGTTGATTAAAGTTGATAATGGTCTTGGCAATATTGATGCGAAACTCACTGGCTAAGATGTCGTGCTTGGTAATTGGGAAGGCGCTCCATTTCTTGGTTAGCCGGATTGGAGTTTTGGTGGTTTATTTTGTTGTCATTTTTGTTGTCCGGGTTATTTCAGGGTTATAATCCAAATATTGTCTTGTGACTCAAACCCTTCTATCCTGTCATTTTGCATGTTTTGTTTAGTTGTAGTAACTCGGTTAGTGCTGTGTAAGTTTGTTCTAGGGTTGTAACCCTAGTCTAGTTTGCTTGGCTTGTTGTTCGAACCATTTCGTCACCTGTCTAATGTAATTTCCTGTTTTTTATTATTTTAGCCATTTTCTTTTGTTTAGTTCTCTTTTCTTTCTACAATTCTTTTCCTGTTGGCTCTAGTGACATGATATGCATGTGTAATTCTCAGCCCGATCTTTAAAAGTCAGCTTAGTCAGGAAGCAATGAAATAATTCTGAAGATGATGGGGACATTTGAGGGAAATAAGTAAGGGCATTTTGAGATCACTTCAAGCCTGAATTGTGTGAAACTGGGACAGATAGAACACAGAGAAACCCTATTGAAATGCATCATGCAGCATCAGGTTGAAGCCAAAGGCAAGTTTTCCCAATTGTCAAGGGTCGTTCATGGTAAGGAAAGTGAGAATATTGTCCAATGGTGCTTTGTATTCCACAAATGTAGAAGGCAAATGTGTAGATATGGTTATCAAGTCTGGTACAATCAAGATGCTACAAATGTTTTTTCTGGTTTGTCTAATTGTGTTGTTTGTACTTGACATGTTTTGAAGATTAGAATGATGGAGGAATTTTGTTCTGCTATCTAAACACTTTATCCTTTGTTACCCCTTTGAGCCTTATTTAGTTTCTTTCATACCCCTCTTTTGGAATCAGTAGCAAAGTTTAGCAATGCAAGTGCAAAAGATAAGTAAAGGAAAAAAAATGAAAAGAGAAAGAAAAAGAAAAAAATAAGAAAAGAGAAGAAAAAGAAAAAAAGAAGAAAAACAACAAAACAACGAAAAGGGAAAAGGAAAAAAAAGTGAAAAGAAAAGAAAAGAAAAGAAAAAGAAAAATAGCAACAACAAAAGTAGTCATATGAACTACGTTCGACCTGATTCCTTTTAAGGATACGTGGGTAGACACATGGTTAGGTCTCATCAAAGTAAAAATCCAAAAGTCCACAAGAAAGAAACTGGGGCAGAAGTTGTGGTTATTGTGAAAAATCTGACTCCGAAAGTTGTAATTTTGAACCCATATTGAATTGTTTTGAGCCTTTGATACCCTTTCTTTCTAACCCTATCCAAAATCCCATATTACGGTCCAAAGAAAGACCTTCCGATCAGTCTTCGAGAGATGCTAAGTCAAGCGAGTAGAGGTGAATCATATCAGGGGCAACATTCCGGTCCAAACAAGGGAAATGAAGAATGAGAGAGTTTTGTTGATGAAAACCCTCACAGGTACCACAAGGCGAAGAAAGCTGAGAGAAATAAAAAATGAGAGAGTCTTATTTGTGAAAACCTTCACGGGCACCATAAGGCGATGGTGAGATGAGAGAAAGATCAAAATGAGAGAGGCTTGATGGTGAAAACCCTTCGGGCACTACAAGTCGGATAAGGATTGCGAATCAGGTTGGATAAGCAAAGCATTGAAGCCCAGTTTCACGGTTTAGGGGTATAACTAGAGTTTAACATCAGATTTGCGTGACAGAATATCTACAGTTGCATGTCATGGTCATTAGAGTTGGTATCCGCATCTGATAGGTTTCTACTTTGTAGTTTTCTTGTTAGGAATCATCTCTTTCCATTGTCCTCTATTCTGTTCCTTTTGTCTTGTTTATTTCCTCTTCCTAAGTCTATTTGGTCAGAACAAGTGATAAATGATTTCAAAATTTGCCACCAGCTTTCCATTTGCACAAAACGGGATCTGGTGAACACATCAAAGCGTCATAAATCAGGAAAGAAGAGACAACACACAGAGTTGGCAACAATCAACACGCTTTGGGATCCTTGTGAAAATATCACCACAATGCAGTAGATGAAGGGATAGGGTGAACAAATCAAAGTTATTTCCTGTGATAGGATTGATAAAGGGTGGTAAACCAGTGACGAGCAAGACCTTCCAAGCAGAAATCAAAGTTATCATGGCAAATGAGGGAGCCGTAGACCTCAAAGACAGGACCAGTGGTTTAGAAAGAACAACATACGCAATAAGGGGGTGACAAGTGTCGTGCTTTAGGTTCATATGAGACAAAAAAGTTCTTAAATGTCAATTCACTAGTAATGCAGCAAGTAAAAGGTTGGGGTTTGAACAGAAAAGAGGTATATTCGGTGTTAAGGAAGTGGTTAGTCAAAGAACGAGCAAGGTCTTCGAATGGAAATTAGTTATCATGGCTAGCGATGGAGGAACAGACCTCAAGTCCAGGGCCATTGGTCTAAATCAGGAAAGAGCAGCATTCGCACTGAAGTTGGTAACAATTAATATGCTTTGGGGATCATACGAAACACAAAGGTTTGGTAGATGTCGGTTCATGAGCAATGCAACAAATAGAATGTATTGGGTTCGAACGAGAAGAGGTATTTTCAGGGTTAAGGTTTACATAGGAAGTGGTTAGTCAAGGAACAAGCAGGTTCTTCAAATGGAAATCAGTTATCATGACAAGTGAAGGAGCAACAGACCTCAAGGTCAAGGCCAGTGGTTTAAGTCAAGAAAGAACAACATACACACGGAGTGGGGGCAATGGACGTGCTTTGGGATTCATGTGAGACAGAAAGGTTGGGTACATGTCAGTTCATGAGCAATGCAACAAATAGAGGATATTAGGTCTGAACGGAGAAAAGGTATTTTCAGCGATACGAATGACAAAGAAAGTGGTTAGTCAATAAACAGGCAGGTCTTCAAGTGGAAATCAGTTTTCGTGGAAAGTGAAGGAGAAATCGCCCTCAAAGACAAGGCCACAAACCAACCACCACATTTTAAATGGACAAGACTTTTCTTTGATTGAAACAGGGGCAGAAATTTCCTTTGTTTTGGAGAAACCCACCTCAAGGAAAGGCAGGAACCAGACTGGTTTGACGGTAAGTTTTCAGGACCCTATTGGAAAATGGGATTTAGTTTAACTTTTAAAACAATTATGAGTATCATACTTTAGCATAAATGTACCTCGAAGAAATATATGTTGGTTTCAAAGTTTGCTTGTTTAAGATATGATTCAATTAGGAGTTTTCAGGACCCTCCTGGATAATGGGACGTAGTTTTAAGGTCTGCTCAAATAACAAGATATAATGGAAGTCGTACCTTTAGTAGATATAACTTAGGTTAAAATTGTCTGTTAACTAGAAGTTGTCAGGACCCTCCTGGATAATGGGAAGTAGTTTAAGACCTCTTTGATAACAAATGTAGTGGGAGTAATACCTTTAGAAGATATAACTTAGGTTCGTAATTGTTAGGAGTTGTCAGGACTTCCCTGGATAATAGGCCGTAGCTCTCGAATTCTTAATAATACTTGGTAGAATGATTCAGTTTAACACTCAACCATGTGCCCAGCTACAAAACTGGGGCAGAAAATTTTCTTTGTTTTATCTATTTTGTCGAAGTCAGGAGCCCGCCTGGAAAACGGAGGCATACATTTCAAGTTTCAGCAGTCAGGAGCCCGACTGGAGAACAAAGGCATGTATTTCAAGTTTTAGCAGTCAGGAGCCCGCCTGGAGAACAGAGGCATACATTTAAAGTCAGAAGTCAACAGCCCGCCTGGAGAACAGAGGCATACATTTCAAGTTTCAGCAGTCAGGACCCCGCCTGAAGAACAGAGGGAGTACAATTCAAATTGTAGCTTTCAAATTCTTATTAATATCTGGTAATATGATGCCCAACCACTAAATTGGGGCAGAAAATTTTCTTTGTTTTGTCCACTTTGTTGAAGTCAGGAGACCGCCTGGAGAACAGAGGCACACATTTCAAGTTTCAACAGTCAGGAGACCGCCTGGAGAACAGAGGCATACATTTCAAGTTTCAGAAGCCAGGAGCCCGCCTGGAGAACATAGGCATACATTTTAAGTTTCAGCAGTCAGGAGCCCGCCTGGAGAAAAGAGGCATACATTTCAAGTATCAGAAGTCAGGAGCGCGCTTGGAGAACAGAGGCATACATTTCAAGTCAGAAGTCAGGAGCCCGCCTGGAGAACAGAGGCATACATTTCAAGTTTCAGCAGTCAGGACCTCGCGTGAAGAATAGACGGAGTACAATTCCAATTGTAGCTTTCAAATTCTTATTAATATCTATTAATATGATGCCCAGCAACCAAACTGGGGCAGAAAAGTTTCTTTGTTTTGTCCACTTTGTTGAAGTCAGGAGCCCGCTTGGAGAACAGAGGCATACATTTCAAGTTTCAGCAGTCAGGAGCCCGCCTGGAGAACAGAGGCATACATTTCAAGTTTCAGCAGTCAGGAGCCCGCCTGGAGAACAGAGGCATACATTTCAAGTTTCAGAAGTCAGGAGCTCGCCTGGAGAACAGAGGCATACATTTCAAGTTTCAGCAGTCAAGAGCCCACCTGGAGAACAGAGGCATACATTTCAAGTTTCAGAAGTCAGGAGCCCGCCTGGAGAACAGAGGCATGCCTTTCAAGTTTCAGTAGTCAGGAGCCCGCCTGGAGAACAGAGGCATACCTTTCAAGTTTCAGTAGTCAGGACCCCACCTGAAGAACATAGGGAGTACAATTCAAATTTTAGCTTTCAAATTCTTATTAATATCTGGTAATATGATGCCCAGTCACCAAACTGGGGCAGAAAAGTTTCTTTGTTTTGTCCATATTGTTGAAATCAGGAGCCCGCCTGGAGAACAGAGGAATACATTCAAGTTTTAACAGTCAGGAACCCGCCTGGAGAACAGAGGACTACATTTCAAGTTCAGCAATCAGGAGCCCTTCTGGAGAACAGAGGAATACATTTCAAGTCAGCAGTCAGGAGCCCGCCTGGAGAACAGAGGAATACATTCAAGTTCAGCGGTCAAGCATCACTCGGAGAAAGTAAAACATCTCAAAGTATAGTCAGCAGTCAGGCAACCACCTGGAGAGAGGGAAAACATCTCAGATTACAATTCAAGGAAGCAACAAAAGAAGCTCGCGGCAAGAATGCAAGTCAACAGTCCGAGGTGAACAACAGAAGTTAGTCATAATAAAGAAAAAGGAAAAGGGCAAGAAGTTAATCCAAATGCAGGAGTTTATGGAATATATGAGCTTCTCAATACATGGTTGAGTTCACGAGCACTACATGTTCGGTCTTGATCTGAAAATCTGAAGAAGAACAAGCTAGCACCTGCAACTAGCAAGCGTCAAGGTTCAAATCTAAAGTTTGCGTGAAAAACCATTCAAGAGTCAAGATCAAGCTTTAGAAGACTTATAGATAGGAATCTTGTAACTCGTAGTTGATAGGCTTAGCTGATCTTTTTCATTTATTTTGATTTTGATGTAATAACAGGATCGAAACCTCGGCGGAACGGCACCTCGACCGGCTCTTCACTTCGGCGCACTCTATCATCTCACTCATTTCTGAACTACATTGACCTGAGTCCTTTATAGCCAAGGATATGTAGGCAATCTCGGAAGCAGGGTGCGGTCAAATCTTTCAAAAATGCTTCCCACGGAGTATTCAAACGGGTAAAAATCGCTCGTATCCGCTCACTTTATCTTTACACAAAAACTCTTCGTGTTTCCGAGCAAAGAAGGACAGCAGTGAGCACATGATTTTTGCCCTATATGAATTACTCCCATAAAATATCAAAAAACAATTTTTCCAATTTTTTGCAATTTATAGGAATTTTCGTAGATTTTTGTTAATTATTTACATTTTTTGTGCATATTTAATTTTCATTAAAAATCAAAAATACCAAAAGACCGTGCATTGCATTTAAATTTTGTGTTTACATTTTAGGATTAATTAATTAATTAGTTGCTTTATTAAAATAAAAATTACAAAAAGGGCTCACTTTTACATTCTTAGCTTTTAAATTTTGGAGTATTAATTTTCTCTTTGATTTAGGATCAATTAATTTTTATAAATATTATAGTTAGATAATTAGCTTAATTTTATAATTTGAATTGATTTAGAAATTTAATTTAGGTTTTTAATTAATTAAAGAAAAGAAGAGAAAACTGAAAAAAGCTAGTTTTAATTTGAATTGGGCCAAACCATTTTAAAAGCCTAAGTTTTTCCACACCCTAACCCAAACCGGGTCGACCCAACCCGACCCAATACCCAACCCTAGACCTAAAAGAAGCTAATGCCTACTACATGAAAAGGATACTAAGAGCCCGTTTGGATCGGCTTAAAAAAGTGGCTTTTAAGTGCTGGAACTTATTTTATAAATAAACAGTTACATGTTTAGATAAAAGTGTTGAAGCTTAAAAAAAGCTGTTGAAGTGTTCGGCAAACAAGTGGTGGTAAGTACTTTTTATTATTAAAAAGATAAAAATATAAAAACTTTGGTATTATAAAAATGAAGATGAAGAGGAAAGAAGAGGGTAATTTTGCTATTATAAAAATTTATAAGGGCAAGAGAGTAATTTTATTGGAGAAACTAAAATGGCTTTTAAGCCAAAATAAAAAAGTTGGGGTCAGCCAACTTGTTGCTTTTGGCTTTTTTTAAGAACTTTTTAGCTTTTTTTAAAAAGCTTTTTTTGTTGCCAAACACTCCAAAAAATAAAAAAAGTGCTTAAAAGCTGGTATCCAAACACCCTCTAACGCCTGAAAAAAGGTAAGGAAGAAAAGCACCGCAACATTGCAAGAGAGACCCACCCCCACGTCTTATCTTCTTGATCCCCTCATCCGAACGACCTCTGAACTTTTTCTTCTTCACTCCAAAAAATAGAGGCAACAGCGAGTCCTCAGTTCTTCAACGACCAGCCGCAACAGACCCCCGTCGTCTTCTTCGACGCAGCCTCAGCCATGGCTTCTTATCCAAAGAAATAATGCAGCCATTACACTCAAAAACACACGCAGGTTTGGGAATGATAATCAAAAGAGTGCTGGACAAAGAATTTGGGACAAATTTTGGGTATAAAATCGAGGAGGAAGGCAGAAAAACTATTTTCTTCTTTCCATTTTTTTTCAATTTTAATTTCTCTTCAAGTTTTTCTCTTAAATTTGAAAAAATAAATCAGGAAAAGTAAATATATATTCTGGAATTTCTTCTTCTTTGATGTGGTTTTCAATCATGGAATTCGGTTTGTGATTTCAATTTTGAGGTTCGATTGTTACGTAGTGGAAGTTTTGTTCGAGGTGTGGTTTGTTGTTCCTATCCCGGATCGCGGTTCCGAGCTCAAGTGTCGCCGAGAATTCTTGGCAAGAATCATCGAGTTGTTTAACCTTCTTGTGATTAAAATCTGGTGGATTTAAACCAAAGGTCCGTTCGAGAAGACGAGTCAATATCCGGTTGTAATTGTTGCTTCATTTCAGTTTAATCGGAAAGCTTCTTCAGGTCTCTCTCTCATATTTCTTGATGTTTTGTTAGGATTGTACTGTTTTAATGGTTCTGTAGAGATTCAGAGTTTGGTGGTTTGCGTTTCATTGTGTGTTCATTATTCTACCCTACTTTAGCTTCATCGTGAATGCCTTTTCTAGTTTTGGTTGTGATTATTTATTAGTACCCTGAATCGGATTTTAGACATTAGTTTTTTATAATGTTAATGAAAGGATTAAATTTGGGGTTTGATTAATATTTAAAGGGGATTGAAATCCTAATTGCTCAATGGTCAAAACTTTTTAAGCAACTCAATGTAAGACCAGGGGCGAGGTTGGTGTGATAAATTGAACTAGCTGACTGAGTTCTGCGTTACAATATTCTGTGACATTGATGCAAGTATATGTTGTGATCCCATCAAACATGTTTGGTACTACACATATGCCTCTTTGATGTAGTAAAAGATCAGGGAGATCTTAATTGTGCAATATCCTCGTGGTCATGACTTTTGGTAATTGCTAAATACCGGCCAGCAAATAGTGTTCTCAACTTGTGGATTAATTGTTCAAGAAATTCTGTTGACTTTGGTAATAGATGAAATGTGTGTCTTGATCTATTCGATCTTAAGGGGTAATGAGTGCTATAGTTTAGATTAAACCCGCATCCGTAGTTTGCTTTAGTTGAGTACGAATCTTTTTGGAATTAGTGGAGGCGAGCCATATTTAATAGCACAAATAACTTATGACCCTCCAAGTTTAGCTTTGAATTTCTTTTAGAAATTAGAATCACAGTGCGCCATGCCGAACAAAAATCTCAATTGCATGGCCCTCATTTAATTAATCTTGTTCGTCCTTAGAATTCGAGGCGTATCATTTAGCAAATTTTCATGACCCTCGCAAAGTGCGAACGCGTAGTTGCTTTAGGCGCATAATATTAAATTAACCTCCTTAAACTCGGGTGCACATTTATGTGACCCAAATCCAAATCTCAACGATGTTAAAATATGTCAAAAGCCACGGGTGCATTTATGTAACGTGGTCTGAGACGTGTTTTAATAACTTGCAATTCCTCTTTAAAATTACATAAAAGCGGTTAAAGAAGTTAAAAGTTTCACATAGGTTCATAATTATTTAAAATAAGATAATTAAGCTGAATATAATAGTTGAGCGACCGTGCTAGAACCACAGAACTCGGGAATGCCTAACACCTTCTCCCGGATTAACAGAATTCCTTACCCGGATTTTTGGTTCGCGGACTGTTAAATAGAGTCCTTCTTTTCCTCGATTCGGGATTTTAAATCGGTGACTTGGGACACCATAAATCTCCCAAATGGCGACTCTGAATCTCTTAATAAATGAATCCCGTTTCGATTATACTTTAATTGGATAAAACTCCCTTTATTATACCCTCTTTCCGGGGGTGTAGTAGTAAAAAAAAAAGGAGGTGTGATAGCCCTCTCAAACTAGCTCGGGAATAGATCACGTATTTTTAGAATCCCATTTACAAATTTAATTGTTGTTACAATTTTCACGGCAAACAGTTTGGCGCCCACCGTGGGGCTAAAAATAATAGTGATTATTTTCTTGCTAGTTTCGTCATTTAAACGCACGATATCTCTCACACTTTTTCTTGCCCAAGATCTCCGCTTTCAGGACCAAACATTCCGCTCGATCGATAAAATGAGAAGCAAAGATCTCAAGAGCAATAAGGGAATGGAACCAAATAACCCAGAGTCCGATGCACCCCCGGGCTTAGTCCGA
>MU728004.1:27423-58328 GCA_026770625.1 Nicotiana glauca | reverse complement strand
GAAGTTTTTAAAGAACTTAGGCTTGAATCCGATGAGAATTGATGATTTTAGTGTTGTTAGATGTGTTTTGATAATTGGAACAAGTTTCAATGAGGTTTTAGGATGCGTTGGTGCTTTTGGTTGAGGTCCCGGGGGCCTCGGGTGAGTTTTGGGATGGTTTCGGACCATTTCTAGGCCATTTTTAACTGCTGGTTTCTGTCTACATCAGTGTTCTATGCGATCGCGGACAATGGGTCGCGATCGCGGTGAGTAAAATGTGAGAAACAAGTTAATGAATCGCGATCGCGTAAAATGCTTCGTGATCGCGAAGAAGGAAATTTCTGTTGCATTGATCCTACTTTGGAAGCTCATATATTTTAATCTACAAGGTATTTTGAGGTCATTCAAAATTGAAGGTTGTAGCCCTTTGTGTCTAGTTTCCAGAAAGCTAAAGCAATTGTAATTTGGACATCTGTAGCAAAGGTTATGGACGTTACACTATAGGCTGTCCGAGAAGGATCTCTAATACACATAAATGAATTTGGAAGCTTATATATCGCAATGTATAAGGATTCAGAAATGAGAAACATATGAAAGTTATAGTCCTATGTGTCTAGTTTCCAGAACATCAAACCATTTGTCATTCGAAGTTGTGTGCAAAAAGTTATGACCATTATACTGAAGGCTGTCCGGAGGAGCTGGAATTGTTCATCGCGATCGCGAATAGTAAATTTTGGGCTGGAAAATTGTTCTCCGAGATCGCGAAGCATTTTCCGCGATCGCGAAGAGTAAAATACCTGGGCAGAATGTTTTAAAACACATCAGTCGCGATTTTGGGCTCATTTTTCACCCATATTTGCTCGTTTTTGGAAATTTTTGAAGGAGATTAACAAGGGATTCAAGGGGGAACGTTTGGAGGTAAGTTTCTTGGACTCAAAACTCATTTTTATTGTAAAATCCATCAATGAAACCATGGAAATTTAGCTAAAACGGTAAAAACTAGGGCTTGGTTTTGAAAATAAATTTTTGGGATTTGAAAGGCCATTTGAGTTCCGATTTTGATAAAATTTATATGTAAATACTCATGGCGAGACGAGGAATCCAGTGATGTAAATTTTGGAATTTTTCGAGAAGTGGGCTCGGGGCTCGGGTTTTGCCAACTTCGTATTTTGGGTATTTTTCGAGTAATTTCAACTGGGTTATGTTCCATTAGCCTATTGTAATGTATTCGTTTTGGTTTTGACTAGATTCGACGCGCGAGGAGGCGGATTCGAGAGGAAAAGGCATGGCGGACTAGTTTTGTGGCCAGCTTGAGGTGAGTCATAGATGTAGATGATGACCTGAGGGTTTGAAACCCCGGTATATTACACTGTGACACTATATTGAGGCGAGACATGTACTCTACGGTGTGTGTGGGGTCATTTGTGATTGGAGGACTATGGCTTAGTCCATCCGAGTGATATTCATAATGTGCATTGACTAGAAATTGATTGATAAACATCCTACTTGGATTGCTATGAGTATATTTGGGTTGCGTGCCGATTATTTTGATCCCTTAGGGATTATTATCACTGCTTCCATGATGCTTAGCATGTTTTCATGATATCAGTCCTGAGTTAAATACTGTCTCGAAATGATTTGTATATTTCTAAGATTTTAAATCACTTAATTTATAATACCTGTTAAATGGAACCGAAAATGGTAAACTTGATTGTGCCCGTGTGGCTTGCATGCATATATAACTGGACTGATTGTGGACCGGGCTGCACGCCGCAGCGAATGCTACGATGATATTGCGCTTGGGCTGTAGGAGCCCCTCCGGAGTCTGTACATACCCCCAGTGAGCGCGGGTACCCAAATGGATCGGGCTGTATGCCGCAGCTGTCATGTGAATTGCATTGCATTCATACATCTATACCTGCCTGTGGTATCTATCTTTAATTGTTGTTATTACACTGTTAAATGTGTAGGAGTATTGGTTATAGCTTTGCGTTGTTGTATTTCGGGTTTTCTTACTTTCAGCCATTATATATGTCTATTACCACTGAGTTGGAAGTACTCACTTTACTCCCTGCACCATGTGTGCAGATCCAGGTATCCCGGGAGTTTATCTGAGCTTTTGCTGATTTCAGAGTTTGTCCAGAGTTGTCGAGGTAGCTGCCTGACGTTCGCAGGACCCGACTCCTCCCTTATCTCTTTTATTATCTTTCCGCAGTTTTGAGACATTGTATTATTTGGAGTCTTGTCACACTGTATTGTTAGAGGCTCTAGACTCATGACTCCCAAGTCTTTGGGAGTATATTCTGTGTTATAGTGATATTCAGCATAATCTTTTAGTTTTATTATTATTAATGATATTAAAATAACTAGTTTTGAGCTTCATGCTCGGGTTGAGAGTGTAAATGGTCGGGCTTGCCTAGCAATCGTGTTGGGCGCCATTACGACCGGGATTGGGGTCGTGACACCTTAGGATGCTATTTTTCTGAAATTGAAGAAGCTAAGAGGCCTCTGAGCTCAAGGTCCGTTATTATCTTTGTTTTAGTTTTTTGATTGTTTAATCTTTTCACTTTATTTATTTCTGATAAATTGCAAATGTTTGTTATTGATTTGTTTTTTCAAACAACTTTCTACATTAGGTGCTTTATGGATTATTATTGATTTTCTAGAGAATTTATATTTATTTGATTTTATATTATTTTATTTAGGCTATTGAATTCTTTGCCTCAGGAGAAATTTCATCTTGACATTCTATAAATCTCAAAAGAAATTGTTATTGTTCAATCTGTGTTGTGTGTTTGACATTGTTCTCCTATGCTTCGGAGTATCTGTGGTTATTGTTAATCTCTTCTTTGAAATTAGTCTCTGAGTAGTTGGAAACTTTATTCTTGTATGTACAGGACCCGAGCAGTATTCACATGTATCCTGATTGGGTTGCTATGCAAGTTAATCGTTTTTCGCCTTACTCTCAGATTTTCTTAGAAGGGGAACCTTGGAGTAATGGTGAAGTTGTCTTCGTGTGACCTTTAGGTCACTGTTCGAGCCGTAGAAGTACTCACTAATGCTTGCGTTAGGGTAGGCTGTCTATATCACACCCCTTGGGGCGTGCCCTTCCCCGACCCTGCGTGAATATGGAATGATTTGTATACTGGGCTGCCCTTTTTTTGTCAGTTATTCTTACTGTAGCTCTAGTGGTTGTTGATATTTAACGTAAGCCAGTTAAATGTTCGGGCATATTATGGTCCTCGAGAAGCTGTACCTCCATATGTTAATTCTCCTATTGCACCTGGTCATGATCCTCATCCTTATATGTGGGGACCCCAACAAGTATTTTCCAGGCCAAACGTTTCTTTTAAATTTTTGCGATTTGTTTGATCGAAGTGTTAGGTAATGGATTATCGGGCTTTGGCTGCGTTAGTGCTAACCGAGATTCTCCTTTTCTTATAGCCTATGATGCCACCTTATGGTGCACCATATGCAGGATTCTATGCTCATGGTGATGTTTATGCGCATCCAGGAGTTCCTATCGTGAGTCTCCGTTCCCAGCATTTCCATTCTTTTTTCGATATCGAAACTACTTTTTGATTCCTACTTAGGGCATTGGTAAACAACTTATAACATATCGAGCTAGACCCGCTAATTTCTTAAAGGAACGAGAAGAAGTATTTGGGAACTAAAATGAAGGTGTAACTATTTTGAACAATAGATCGAGAGTGAAAAACAAGCAGCTAACTGATTTAGAATTAAGCCTTACAACTGGCCAACAACAAATTCTAGTATCTACACTATTAGAAGTCTACTGCTCATCTGTTGGTAAGAAGTTGGTGTATATTTTGTGTTCTTTAATATGATGGAGCAAGAGAAGCTTATCTCGATTATTAATTTTAAAGATTAGTTAACAGATTGGCTCAAGTGAATAGTGATAATTGGTAGAGGGTATCATATGAAAAGTTGAACCACCTTTACCAGTTCCTTTTTCTTTGTGCAATTAGGGCATTTTCACTTGGTAGGATGTATGTGTTATCTGAAGTTAAAATTTTATATGGAACATAGGGAACTGATTTCTTATCAAAAATAAAATATAGGGATCTTATAATTATCGAATATATTTGGTTTTGTCATCTTCATATTACATCTATGACTGTATGTTTACGGAGAGTTACTGTAATATGTAATTCTAGCGACAAAGAGTTGTGGCTAAAACGTGGAACATGCTCAATTTATGGAGTATCTGTTTATCTGATTTCAGGTGTCTCGTCCTCAGGCTCATAGAATGACATCATCTCCTACTGTCAGCCAAACCATGGTATATTACTTTTAGTTCTTTCAGTGTTTGTGAACTTATTTCTTCTGAAAATGCATGCTGATAAAATATTCTTTCCGTTAGCTCGATGTATTGCCTAATGGTGGGATTGAAGCTAAATCACTCTACATTGTGTATGATGCTGCTTCTTTAAGTATGAACACTTCTGCTAAGTCTTCGAAGAATACTTATTTCTAATGGGCTTGGAATGTCAATAGGAAATCACCGTATTGACAATGGCGATGGCACGGACTATGGAGCTTCTCAGAGGTTTGTGCAATATTTAGTTATTTATGAACTATGCTCGACTCATATAAATAGAATATTTGCGAATACCCGGTCCTTACATTCTGGAGAACACTTTGTAATCCTGTTTAAGTTATTGACTAATTGTTATATTTCATGTCGTGACAGTGGGAAAACTGAAGGTTCAAGTGACGAAAGTAACATACACACAACAGAGGTATGATACTCTGAGATCCATAAATTCATTTGTCTCATTTAATTTAAAAAAAAATTTGTATTGGAAACTGATACTTTATCTTCATGCTCTAGATGGGTGAGAGCAGTAAGAAAAGAAGTCGCAAGACGACTCCTAATAACTGTAAGAGTTTGGTCTCTTTGTAACTTTGTATCCAAATTTCAATCAAGTTCAATAGATATAGGATTTATTTGTGGAATGTGCAGTTACTTTAGAGTGAATTTTCTCGTATTCGCTTCCATATTTGTTAAATGAGAAAATCCCAGTTCGAAAGAAATTTGCGTGATTTCATCTTTTGATTTCTGTTATTCAAACTTCTAACAGCTGGCGAGGGAAAGAGTCGGACACGAAGCAGTCCAAAACCTAGGGAAGTAAATGGTGCTACCAAGAAGGAAACTCCTATAGTTGTTAGTCCTGGTAACATAGTAGAGAAAGTAGTCGGAACAGTATTTTCTCCAACCATGACTACTCCTCTGGAACTGAGAAATCATGTCGGTACACTTCATGCTATTTTCTTGTACCTTTATCATCTTAGAAAGCTTTTAGCTTCTATTTTATAGAGTAATAAGCAATTTTGTGGCTCATTTTTCCTACAACAATGAACGCTTCTCGCTCTTTCTCAATGAGACAACAACATATTCATGTGAGCAATTCTAAAAGTAAGTGCTCAAATTTCTAATATCTGCTTCTTTGAATTTTTATCATATGAGATCTATATTTTTTTCCTTAATCTCTTTGTTATGGTGGTCTATTTTTCTTTTATAATATTTCTTAAGTGAAGAGGAAGGCTTGATCAAAGTTGTACAACTAATATTTCTTAGATGCTTCCTATCTGTATAGGAACTTTATATATGAGATTGACTATCTATTTGACTCAAGTTTTTATCTTGTGTTATAGGTTTGCCTATATGGAAAGGGATGAAATATGTATTATTTATTTATTTATTATGTGATCACAGGATGTTCTCTGCCTACCATATTTCTTCCAAGTAAATACCTTTATTTGTCTTTATTGAGTATTCTTAAAATAAATTTCTACAAGAATAGATAGATGATGCTAAACAACACTTAACAATAAAAATTCTGTTATGATTTCTCAATTTACTAATCAGAATATTGTCCATGTAGGTAAAGGTTTTTCTACATGAAAAATATGCCTAGGAAAAGTTAAAATTGTTCAGCTCACCAAGTTTAAGGAATAGTAGTTACCATTATCATGCTCAACATAATAATATCCGGGAAATTACAACTCCTGTCTATTCTAGGAATGATTACATTCTCTCTGAAATTGACTGGGGGAAATGTTGGATAATTTGATTATCTAGAATAATTAGTTTTGTTACAGCATGAAGTGTCAAACTTGGTCGTATTTAAGTGTTTGGTTTGTATTTCAATTTGTGTTGTCAAATAGTTTTCTCTATTATTTTTAAGAAATGATTATCTGCTATTATACTGCTAGCTTTTTCCACCTGCTTCTGATCAGCTTATTTACATGATTAAACTTATGCTAGGTTGATATATAACTATATTAATAAATTAATTTATCTGATACGTCTACGATACTACGTGTGTCATTGAAAAGGAGAATTAAAAAGGTTGCTTTCTGGAGCAATTTCTAGACTAACAAAATGATCCAACTTTTCTGGCCTACAATAACAACAACAAAGTCGCAGTAAAATCTCACAAAATTGAGTCTGAGGAGGGTAGTGTGAACGCTTACCTTACCCCTACCCCAATGGGACAGAGAGACTATTTCTGATACCGTGCTGGCCAGAGTAGTATAATTTTGCGGATTAGTAAATTTTGTTAAATGACCATTCTCTTTTATTCATTTGTTCCCTTAATTGATCAGGGACATATTAAGGAAATATTGAGCAACTGTGAGTTTTGTTAAATGATTTTTTTCAATATTTTCTCAGTTGTTGGGATCCATTTTAATTGGTTGAAATTGGCAGCTCCTTCTAGAATATATTTACATATAGAATTACTAATTTTTTTCACTTGATTTTATCTTTTAATATACATTTATCATTATTTCAGGTCATACATTAATGATGTCCGAATTTTTAGCATTTGGAAGATTTCAATATAATGAAGAGTTGCGAATATTTATCGTAGACTTATGTATCTATTATTTTGTTATTGTAAACATTCAATATGATTAGTTGTAATGATATTGGTTATTTAATTCAAACCATGTAATTTTATCTTTTATGTCATTGATACATTAATAATATAGATTAGTACTTTTTTGTCTAGATTTGATGCAATATTATGTGTTTTGTGAATTATTTTATCGTATATACCAATTCAAAGATAGTTTTAATGATAATTAAAAGGTTGTTAAAGGGTTATTATTTCTCAAAAATTTTATTGGAATTATAGATAATAAAAATAAACGTAGTGCAAACTTAATTTATTTTTGCATGAATTTAGAAACCATTATAATAATTGGTAAAGTATGTAATTTTAGAGGCAATTTGATTTAATTTACCGGCAATAAAAATTGGCGCTAAAAGAGCAAACTAAGCATTTCTAGAAATGGATTTAGCAGCCATCATAATTGCCGCAAATAATTCCTGTTAAAGTTAATGATTTTTAGCGGCAATAAATCATACCTTTTACCAGCGTTTGTGAGAATGGTCGCTAAAGGCTTTGCCGACCCCAACTTCAGCGGCTAAAGACCAATAGCTGGTAAAGGATATAGCGGCAAATGTTATTGCCGCTAATGACCTTTTCTATTACCGCCAAAGCCCCTTTTTGTTGTAGTGTTAGTAACAATATCGACTGTTTTGCCTAGTCCCACCTAGATATGACAAATATCCCGCCAGAAATAACCTCCCACCGGTTGATCGTCGACCCCAAATTCAAACCCGTAAAGCAGAAAAGGAGGTCGCAGTCCGAGGCAAAAACACGCCTTCATCAAAGAAGAGGTAACAAAACTCTTTAAAATCGGGTCCATCAGCGAGGTAAAGTATCCCGAATGGCTAGCTAACATAGTAATAGTGCGTCGACCCCAAATTCAAACCCGTAAAGCAGAAAAGGAGGCCGCAGTCCGAGGTAAAAATACGCCTTCATCAAAGAAGAGGTAACAAAACTCTTTAAAATCAGTTCCATCAGGGAGGTAAAGTATCCCGAATGGCTAGCTAACATAGTAATAGTGCCAAAGAAATGGAATAAGCTAAGAATGTGAGTAGATTATAAGGATTTAAACAAAGCATGCCCCAAAGATTCTTTCCCGCTGCCCAAAATTGATTGTCTGATCGATGCCATGGCCGATCACGAGACCCTCACCTTCCTCGATGCTTACTCGGGGTATAATCAGATTTAGATGAACCCCGAGGATAGGGAAAAGACTTCATCACGAAGTATGGCACATATTGCTATAATGTGATGCCCTTCGGACTAAAAAATATAGTAGCAATGTACCAGCGCCTAGTTAATAAGATGTTCGAACACAAATAGGAAAATCGATGGAACTATACATTGACGATATGCTAGTAAAATCCCTGCGTAGAGGATCACCTAACCCATTTGCAGAAAACTTTTGACATCCTCAGAAGCTACAACATGAAGCTCAACCCCGAAAAGTGCGCCTTCGAAGTAGACTCGGGCAAATTTCTGGGTTTCATGGTCTCAAACAGGGGGATCGAGATCAACCCCGATAAAATAAAGGCCATCAAAGAAATCATGATGGTAAATAACGTAAAATCCATACAACGACTGACTGGGCGGATCATGGCCCTGTGTAGATTCATATCAAGGTCGTCGGACAAAAGCCATCACTTCTTTGCCCTACTCAAAAGAAAGTGCAACTTTGAATGGACTCCGAAATGCCAAGACGCCCTGGAAGAGCTGAAACGGTACCTGTCAAGCCCACCCTTGCTACACACACCCAAAGAAGATGAAACGTTGTATCTGTACCTGGCTGTATCCGAAATAGCAGTGAGCAATGTATTAGTTCGGGAAGATCAAGGTACGCAATTTCCTGTATATTATGTAAGTGGAATCTTGGGGGATGCCGAAACCCAGTATCCCCATCTAGAAAAATTGGCACTCGCACTAATAGGCGCTTTGCGTAAGCTAAAGCCTTACTTCCAGTGCCACTGCATCTGCGTCCTATCAACCTATCCCCTCCAGAGCATACTGCACAAACCTGAGCTGTCGGGCCTACCGGTCAAATGGGCCATCAAGCTCGGAGGGTATGATATCGAACATCAACCTCGAACGACCATCAAATCCCAGATCCTAGCAGATTTTGTGGCCGATTTTTCGCCGTCCCTCGTCCCCAAGGTGGAGAAGGAACTTTTACTAAAGTCAGGCACATCTTTCGGGGTGTGGACCCTATTCACAAACGGTGCCACAAACATCAGAGGATCAGGACTCTGTATAGTCCTGAAGCCACCCGTCGGCGGCGTAATCCGACAAATCCATAAAAACTATGAAGCTAACTAACAACGAAGCCGAGTATGAGGCTATGATTGTAGGTCTAGAGTTGGATAAGGGCCTGTGTGCTGAGTCCACCAAGGCAAACTGCTATTTGCTCCTCGTGGTAAGTCAAGTAAACGGAAGCTATGAAGCTTGGGAAGACAGAATGCAGAGGTATCTGGATAAAATCCAAGTCACCTTGCACCGCTTCAAGGAATAGACCTCAGTCCATGTACCTCGAGAACAGAATAGCGAGGCTGACGCCCTAGCAAACCTAGGATCGTCCGATGAGTAGGAAGACCTGCTCCTCGGGGCTGTGGTCCAGCTAATCAAGTCCGCAGTCGAGAGGGTCACATGGAAATCAACTCCACCAGCCTAACATGGGATTGGAGGAATAAATACATCACCAATCTGAAGGACGGGAAGCTGCTCGCCAACTTGAAAGAATCAAGAGCCCTACGAACCAGAGTGGCCCAGTTCTCGCTCGATGAAAGTGGGGCCCTATACAGAAGAACGTTCGGCAGCCCCCTAGCAGTGTGTCTTGGACCGGGAGACATGGATTACGTGCTCCGAGAGATCCACGAGGGCACTTGCGGAAACCACTCCAGGGCAGACTCCTTAGTCAGAAAGGTAATCCAAGCAGGTTACTATTGGTATAGCATGGAAAGGGACACCAAGGAGTTTGTCCGGAGATGCGACAAGTGTCAAAGATTCTCCCCCATGATCCACCAACCCGGGAACAATTACATTTCGTTCTATCACCATGGCCATTCATGAAATGGGGAATGGATATCGTTGGCCCTTTGCCAACGACACTAGGTAAAGCTAGGTTCATTCTGTTTATGACTGATTACTTTTCAAAATGGGTTGAAGCGCAGGACTTCGAAAAAATAAGAGAGAAGGAAGTCATCAACTTTATGTGGGAACACTTCATATGCCGGTCCGGGATCCCATCCGAAATAACGTGGAACAACAAGAGACAATTCATTGGGAGCAAGGTAACTCAGTTCCTGGCGGACAACAAAATCAAAAGGATCCCTTCAATGCCATACCATCCGTGCGCGAACGACCAGGCCGAATCCAAAAATAAAACTATCATCCTAAACTTGAAGAAGAAATTAGAGAGCTCCAAGGGAAAGTGGCGAGAGACTCTACCCGAGATATTATGGGCATATCGGATGACTTCAAAATCAAGTACGAGCAAAACACCTTTCTCTCTATTGTACGGCGCTGAAGCATTAATACCTGTAGAGGTTGGAGAGCCAAGAGCTAGATTCTGACACGCTGGCAAGGAGACAAACCACGAGGCCATGACAACAACCCTCGAACTACTTGACGAAAGGCGGGAGGCCTTGCTGGTTTGGATGGCTGCCCACAAGCAAAAAATCAAAACATATTACAACCGGAGAACGAACCTCAGATATTTCAGCATCGGAGACTTGGTCCTGAGGAAGGTTACTCTCAACACCCGGAATCCCAACAAAGGGAAACTAGGCCAAAATTGGGAAGGGTCATATCGCATTCTCGGAATCATTGGCAAAGGCTCATATAAGCTTGGCGCCATGGAAGCGAGCAGCTCCCGAGCAACTGGAGTGTGTCGATGCTCAAACGATATTACTGTTAGGGCCTCCGATCATGAAATACTCGTAGGAGCTCACGTCACGCCCCAAAACCGAGGGACACGACTGGCGCTCAACCGGAGGACCCCAGTCAAGCGGACCTGGAATTGCCTTTCCTATCCCATGCGTTACCGTGTGATTTCCAATATACATTATTCTTTTGAAATAGCAATTTAAGACTTAAGCATAAACTTACAGCTTGAGTTCATTTCTATTTTTTATCATTTCCAACACTGATACCAAGTACTTGCAAAATACATACTACATTTACCAACGTGGACCGCAATTCCGAACCGTACCATTACTACCTAAAAATACTTTTGTACACCACCCACATTGTGTCTACGGAGACTCTATGAATACTAGGAACTCAACCAATACTTGCCGGCAACAAGGCCCCGGCTTTACCTTACAATACACAATAAACTCAAAAGAAGGTGGCATGAACCACACATGACCCCAAGAGGAAGTGGGGCTCACCAATGCAACTGATGGGATGGAGAGGAGGCACTACTGTCGATGGGCTAAATTACCTGCTATGAAACCACCTACAATCATCATAAGAATGTAGCGCCCCCGGCAAAAGGGACGTCATTACATTTGAATTGTACTGGTATGTATGAACAAATTTTATCCCAAGTAAGATCAATCAATACATAGATAATAAACAATAATAGAATCAATAATCAAATGCACATGAAAGGAACAACCAAGGCCAACAAGTTTCACAATCTCTCCTTTTTCGCTTTTCAACATCATTTCATACTCAAGAGTTTCATACATTTTCATTTCAATAGTGATTATGATCACTTTTTCACCCTTATTACCTCGGTCACCCTTATCACAATAACCCACACCTTATAACTTTGTGTTGCAGCGCACAACGCGATCCCACCAGATAATCACATTTCACACAGCAACAATAGTTCACTGTTCAATCACATGGCTTCAGGCCATCCAGAATATCATTTCACAACAACAACAACAATTTCACAATGAGTTTTCATTAACCTCAGTACCATTTCCATCATATCCAACTACCCACATACAATTTGAGTCACGACGATAATTGCCCACGACAAGCCACACATGATATTACCACAGTTATTTCAATTACATCAATTACGATTTCTTTCCATAATTTATTACACAGCCCTTACCACAAAAACACACATTTGGTTTGTTGCCATTTATTCACACCATCATATCGGAACTTATAACCAACAATGTTGAAGGCATATAAATCACAAGAATTCATGAAATAGGCCATCTGGCCATCTTGCCTTAACACCCGTGAAACAACCAAAATTCACAAATAGTTCACATAAATAACATGTACCAATTTCTCGTACACCAAATAGGGTGACTTTACAATGGTTAAAGTTAGCCATACATACCTTAAATTCGCCCCTTAATGATACTACAATGTTCCAATACACTTAAGCAACTTCAATATACAATACAACATTCAATGAGACCAATATTAGTAACAAATTCCATAACTTATGCCATTTAGGCATATTATCAAACACCTTGTAGGTATAAATATTTTCATCTCATAACCATAGTATTAGTTCATCCAACTATCACCATTAACCAACAATTTATTCCAATATCATTCCTAACCAATTTATAACTTCCAAGAACATATGTATGACCATCCATTCACACCCAACCAACAAATCCTATCAAACAATCACCCTTTCAATCTCTACAATATATATGAATTTATATTAGGAATTTATGATTTTCAATCACTACACCAAGAGTTCCAACACTTAATTCATACTCATATTCCCATAATATATCCATATATGTAAGTCTAAGGTGTAGGATTTACCTTTTGGAAGAAATCTTGCAAAATCCTCCTTTGAGTTCTTGAATGAATTTCTTGAAAATCTATGGATTTTATGAGTAGATTTCATCAATACTAGTGTAAGAATGATAGAATTTCACACCAAGATAATGGATATTACTTACCTTGAAGATTGGGGGAGTTGAAGGTCTTGAGAGGGTGAAAGAAGAACCCTAAGTTCGTCCAAATGAAATGAGTAAAAATGAACCCCAAAATGAGTATTATAGGCTGTTTCGAGCGCCACAGGTGGCGCTGCTTGTGGCGCTGATTCCAGTAGCTCAAAAATTCCTGGTGCCACAGCTAGCTCCCGGCGCTACCCAGGGCACTGGCAACTGAAGGGACACAAAAATGGCCATAACTTTCTGTATACACCTCCAAATGACAAACGGTTTGATGCGTCAGAAACTAGACACAAAGAGCTTTAATTTAATAGGTTGTTCATCCCACAACTCCTTATATACACGAATATATGCTCGTCCAAAGTAAAGACTTATGCAAAATCATTTGAAATCTTAGCCTATTATGAAATCTTCCAACTTGGCTTAGACTTAGGCTTCCCTTTGGACCTCACATCACTTATTTCATGACTTATACACTTATTAACATATCCAATTGATATCCATTATATCATTAGTCCTCATTTTCACACAAAATAAAATAATTAGCCTACCTTGGCACCTTGAAATCTTAAATTACTTAGCAAAAATTTTTCGGGGCTTTACACCCACGATCGAACATCGCCCCCTCTTCCAAAAAAATAGACTCTCACCTCGGAATGAATTTCAGCTGAAAGGGTTTTCTGACAAAGACAACATACCAAGCCAAACAATTTTAAGGAGCCGAGCCCATAAGAGTCGAGATCATGGGAACAAAACTATATGTGCTTGTGGCCTATATCTACGCCGAGCAATAAAAGATATATTTTGGCATTCTCATCACGGTCTACATCTGCTCCAAAGCAATAAAAGGTAGTTTTTTGGCGTTTCATATTTCAAGAAAATTGTCTCAACATGTTCATAGCATAATACTTCTCCATCAAAGGAGTCCGACACACTCGGAGACTCAAAATAAGCAATTTTGACAACTCGTACGACCCTAGGGTCAGAACTCCCGGTACACCAAGCCCTCGAAAAATAACTCCGGGCTCACCAAGCCCCCGAAAAACAACTTCGATCTCACGAGAAGTTATCTTCAATAAAACTCGATGACTCGGAGGCTGTCGCCAATCACCACGCACTGGAAATTCCGAAATTGTAAGACCCTAACGGTCAGCCTCGGCAAAACCAGATCTATTCTCCATAAACTGTAAGACCCCAACAGGCATGATAAACTATAAGACTCAATAGGCATGATAAACTATAAGACCTTAACAGGCATGATAAACTGTAAGACCTCAACAGGCATGGCAAACTGTAAGACCTCAACAGGCATGAAAAATCCCGTAGTTTAGGCTAGACGTCGCATTTGTAAGAATCCATAAAGGGCATACCCTCGGTGTGGACGCCTAAAACTACTTCTCGGGATAAAAAATGGCCTCGGCCAAATGCACACGACTACGGTCAAAATGGCTGCTACAACCCAAAAAATACGACTCGAGGACGCCCGACTATTTCTAAAAAATCCTCCGAATCTACTTCGGAAAGAACTGGTTATAACACAGGCTTCCCAAAATAGCCAAAAAATGAGTCCCAACCATGTCAGCTCCAAAATAAAAAAGCATCGATCTACTCGACCTATGGGCTATGAACTTTCCGAGGTGCTCAAAACATTGTCGACTACGACTTGAAATCGAGGTTCTTTTAGAACCGATGATGGGTTAGGAAAAATAATCAATAAGACCTTAACGAGAGGAAACAAAGCCTACACAAGGCTTCCGGGCCTCACATCAAACAGCGTAAGTGCCATTGTCGCCGGCTAAGCAAAGCCTCTGAGCCTCACACCAAAAGGTCTCTATGACAAAATAGCATAAGTTCCATTGTCGCCAGCTAAGCGAGCCTCTGGGCCCTATATCGAAAGGTCTCTATGACCAAACAACAAAAGTGCCACTGCCGCCAAATAGGCATGCCTCCAGGCCTCATGCAAAAAGGTCCCGATGGCCTAGCAACGCAGAAGGTCACCATCGCTGGCCAAAAACTCAGATAAAATTCAAGGGTCAATTACAGCCCGAGTCACAACACGACTTAAAGATTGGACCCAAAAAAGCACCAAACGCCCAAGGGCGAGAATGGAAAACACTATCGCCAACCGGAGCCCCCGAAAGGATCAAAGGCCAGTTACAGCTCGAATTGCGACATGATTTGGAGACTGCACCCGAGGATTGTAGCACGCCCGGGGGCATGACACAAAGACCGCTATCTCCAATTCAAACAAGCAGAGCCCCAGGATATATCAAGCCCAGGTCGGGCTCCTGACTTGGAGACTAGTTCCAAGAAAATTGCAAAACACCTGAAAGCACGACACAAATACCACCGTCGCCAACCGAGGAAACCTGGAAGCTCAAAGTCGATTATGGCTCAAGTCGCAGCACGACTTCGAAATCGGACCCCAAAACAAATGTGAAAAAATCCAGAGCATGAGGGCATGAAACTCCTGTGGCAACTCCCGGCAGGGGTCACATCAACCAGCCCGGAATGGGCTGTAAAGCTACACTACAAATTCAAAGCTCTACCTGATAAAGGAAATAAATTCACAAGATTGTTCTCTTCCTACGTACGCTGAAATGAAAACTCCATATACAGGCAAGAAAAACAACAGAAAGAACAACATAAACTAAGCCTACAGATCCCCGGGCGGCCCCTTATCAACGGCGTCCCCTCTATTCGGAGGTTCGCCCCCACTTCTAACACCGCTTGAATCGCCTTCCAATACACCCTCAGTGGTTAACCTTTGAGGGTCAGGCCGAACACGACTCGCAGCCCGAGGTAAAGTCGGATCTACCACTTTGAAGTCCTTTTTCATGCAGAAATCTTCAGAGGCAGCTTCTCCGCCATGTAAAGATACAAGTGCTTCGGCCTTAGCTCTGATCCGAAGTAGTGCGGCCACCAGCCCGGAATGGAGATTCGTGTGCTTGACACTATCCTCCTTCGCATCTAGAAGCTGACGCTCAACCAAGGAAACCCTCCTTGCAAGGCTGTCCCTCTCAGAAGTCACCTCATCCACACGACGATTGAGCTTGAGGATGTCGGCATCCCTGGCCCAGAGCTCCCTTTCTAGCGAAAGCATCTCCCTCTCAAACTGCACAGGTTGGAGCGCAAAGAGTTAAAAGCAATATACTCCCGCAGAGGCCCAAGAAAATAGCAGGGACGAAGAATGAATAGCAGGTTCGGTTAAACTGACTTTCTCATGCACGCGGCGGTTCACTTCGTCCTGATACTAAGCGAAAGTTTGGCTGTAAAGAATTTTGGCCTGAAAGAGCCTAAAAAAGTTAAGGAATCAAATATCGAAATGGACCTAAATAACGAAACAATAAAGGAGTTTACCCACGCACAAAGCCTGCCAATCTCGCCAAAAATTGAGGGAGCGTTGACCCCGGAGCTATCTTCGAGGACGATCGCCGGACCACCAATTACGTCTCCACCTTCGACCAACGCGTCCGCCTCGGGAGCATCCCTACAAGGTTCACCTCGCGCTCCAGGAGGTTGAGGTGATTCCCCCTATGGGGAATCGACGATAACTAATGAACCAACAGGGTCAGTTTCAACACCCGACCCCTATTCATCATGGGTCCCTGATTGAAGTCTCCTCAAAACGCCTGCTGAAGACGTCCCGACTTGTGAAGAACTCCGACCACCCGTCGGGTCAAAACAGGCACTCGATACTCCATCTGCTATCTCTTCACTATGATAACGGGCCGCAACAGCATCAGATTCCTTCCCGCAAGCCTCCATCTCCTTGACCTGAGGAATAGTCGGTCCCAGACGACCTTCGGAGGGTACCGAAGGACTATTTTCTCCCTCACTTTCAGCATGGGGATTTCTCGCTGCGACTAAAGCTAGAATTGATAAGTCGACCTTAGGTTCCTCAATTTTGGCCCTTTTCAGCTCCGGCAAATCGATCGGAGCATCCCTCTGCCTCTTCTTCTCCTTGTCAAGCATTCGAATATCTCCTCCGGCGTTCGACACTTCCTTTGTCAGTAAAACCCCTCCCAGACCTGTATAAGCATAAGGGTTAGAAGTGCGGAAAGGAAAGAGCCATCAGCAGCAAGTTGCAAAGAGCCATCAGCAGCAAATTGCAATAGGATGTGCAAGTACGACGATAACTTGAAACTCACCATGATCTTTTGCCTCCCACCGGTCTCCGAACACATCCCACCATGCGCGATCGTTGTACGGGCAAGCCAAGTATAAATAACCGACCTAATCCCGTAGATCCGACACCGCCCCAGGGTAGACTGCCTTGGTTAAAAGGACACAGAAGAAACAACAGAGTTAGAAATATAGGAAGAAATCATCAAAGAAAAGCAAAAGCTCCACATCCACTTATGCACGGTGTTCCACTTCTTGGGAAATGACATTTCGTTCGACGAAATCAGATCGGACATCCTCTTTTGAACAAATTGACTCAACCACCCATCATCCTTGAATTCCTCAAATAAGCAAAAAGAGATCTCGAGGCTCGATGACGTATTCTGATTAAACCTCCACAAAGGAGGTAAGGGCTGTACATCCGGATCTGGTGATTCAAAGTGAAGGGCATCCCCTCTATCATGCCCGAATAATGCCTGATCATATAAACCAGGCGCTAGAACGAAGGATGGATCTGGCCCACGATTACCTGATAACTCCGGCATAAATCGAGGGTCACAGGATCTATTGGGGGCGAAGCCGGTCTCACCGATCCTAAAGTAAATGGGTAGGAATACAGGCTCAAAAAACCTGCCCTATAAGTTGTGATATCTTTGTCCCGACCAAGTATCTCCACAAGCACAGCACCCCCCAGCCACAATCGACTTTCATTCTCCTTATATATGTTATGGAGATAATGAAATGAGTTACCAGTTCGTGACATCCCGATTTAGAGGAAGGTCTTTCAAACCTGAAGTCTGAGGTCGTCATGAAAGATCTGGGGACACACTCTTTGACTCGGGGAGGTGCCGTCACTTCACCTTGGGAGAAGAACGAAGATGATGAGCCCACCATATCACGAGACACTACTGTAGAAATGTTCGCCATCCTTGAAAAAAGTCCAGAAAAGAAAGAAAGCAGGGGAAGTCATGCTCCTAGAAGAGAACAATGAGAAGCAGAAAGACGGGCTTCACAAAAAAAGTACCAAATAGAATCCGGATGGGAAGAAGCGAGATTTTATAAAGGAATCGCGGTTATATTAAAGAAAGCCAACCGTGGGAGTCAACATTGAAGTCCGCAGCAGTGACGCTCGAAGCGCATCTTTGCAGCCCGCAACCATCCTCAGGGACGCATAGGGAAGCAAGAATTCAGAATCGTTTCTCATCACTTCTTATCGCCTTCCGCTCCAAGAAACGTGGAGACTATCTGTACGCGATAAAATCAGATGACTTGATTTTCTGCTATCAAGATATTTTAGAAGCCTTGCTCGGGGCCCCGAGGGTGGAAGGCCTTGGTCAAGTTCTTAGTCTCAAGGCTCATTGGAGCCCGAATCAAAGGAGGAAGGGTCCGAGGTCAGAATAAAAGAAGAAGTCTCCACCTAGGCGCATGGCTACGCCTGACAGGTTCAACCTATCTGGAGCCTATTGAGAGGACTACCATCAAGCCGTCCCATCTTTGTATTTCCACGATTTATATACATGCATTTTACGGAGTCTAAAAAGGGGACTCGCCCTTGCTTGTAAACGGGTGATGTTGCTCCGCTTCTCCAATAAGCAATAATAACTCTCTCTGTTTCTTCTAAATTATTAGTGTTCTTTGACCCTGAGGTCGCCCTAGCATTCTATTTTTCTTTGTTTGTTCTTCGTCATTTAGCTCAAGATTAACGGTATAAAGCCTTTTATGCACATACTTATCTGTTATCCCCTTCCCGATTACCCTTGGTAAGGTTACCTTCGATAGGCTCGAGGCCTTTCCCCGAGGTATCTATTGGTTTGTCCTAAGCCCGGGAACATCCCTGACTGGTTCGATTATTGCTTTGGCTAGCTCAATCTTTACTGTTTTACTCCATGTTTAACATTAATCGCCCTCTCAAACTAGCTCAGGAATAGATCACGTATTTATAGAATCTCATTTTACAAATTTAATTGTTGTTACCATTTTCACGGTAAACAATAGAGAACCTGGTTCTTAATCAGTTCCCATAGAACACACACAATCAGAAAAAAATAAATGACACAATAAAGTTTTACGTGTAAAACTCCCAGCTCATGGGATTAAAAACTACGACCTACACTCGTAGGATTTCAACTTCACTAATTGAGCAAACTTCATATTACAAACTATTGTAATCCCTCACTTACTTGTAATAGCTCTATTACAAGCCTCTTTGTAATAACTCTATTACAAAACTCGCAACTCGACCAACTCTATCCAAGATACAAACACAAGGTTTATAGTTTTATATATGGTTTCCTACACAATGTTTCTAGCTAAGCTAAGTAGGAATTACAAGTAAATCACTCTAACAAAGGTCAACACAACTAATGACATATGGTAACATAGTGCTTGAAACTGGTCCTTTGTTTTGTTGTTCTTCGTTCTTAAAGACTTGAAGTCACTTGAAAGATGGCAGTACATTTCAGAGAGAGACTTGATGATTTTCGGATTGTTAAAGTATTTGTTTTGCCCTTGATTCATGTTGATAATATACAAGTGATGTCACTTAGATGATGCAAGCAATTATTCGGTACAAGGCATGCTCCATCAAGTGATTGTTGCACTATTTGCACTGTTGCATAGTGTAGAGAAACAATATAGCAATAGCTGTGGGGAGTCTCGCGCCCCATTTTTCTCACAAAGTCGGGTTTATGACATTTTTGCTTGAGACAACTCGTTCCTTTTGGGAAAGGAGTTTGTATTTTTTGATGAGTCGCCACCTAACAATTTAAGGTGCGTTAGGGCACCTATAGGGTTCATTTATAACTACAATTGATAACTAGAGACATGGTAAGAGCTTGAAATTATCTTAAGGAAAAGGTGTTAGGAACCCCTCAGGATCCACTAGTGTGGTTCCCCGCCAGACAATTTTGTGTGAATTTGTACAATTAGCAAATAAACAAGTATGACTCAAATAGTAGGAGATTTAAGTTTAAATACACAGATGCTTGAAAAAAAAATAGTTAATGAAAAGAAGTACAATCTAAGTATATTTGTGAATGTAAATGAGTGTCCTAGGTTGTTTAGCTTATAAGATCACATCAGTACAATGCCCGGTAATCACTCCTTAAAAAGGGGCTAAGCGTGGCTTAGCACACTGGTCATCATATCCTTATCTACACTTTCTTGCCCCGTGAAGGTAATTAAAGTGAAGGTTGGTCTCGACCCCTATTGCATGTTGTTACCCGTCCATTTCTATTAGTCTCGGAGGAATTTAGGACTCCTATCCTACAAAGGAGGGGGTGGGGGTTCTAGGCAGACCCTCAGGTTTAAAGGGCAAAATACTAGGCGACAAATAGAAACACATAGGACTGCATTTAGGGGTAAAACACAGAAATCAGATAGAAGGCTCAAATATACCTCCACAAGTAATACAAATAGGTAGCATGACTCATACGCAATTAAGGTCTAAATTCAGATCCTAACAAGTTATTTAAGTGATAACAGTGAGACTAGATTTATTACATGACTCAAAAAAGAAGTCTGAATCAGGCTTGCCTACTGATTTTAAAACATTGACAGTTAAACACTAATCACAAAGACAATTCTGGTTTTATTTAAAGTTGATTGCCTAAGGCTTGCCTAGGTGCGGAATACAGATGACTACATTTTATATAGTGAAACAAGGCAGGTTGTTTAAAGCGGACTCTTGAATCCTTATAGGCATGATATCTAATGACAAATCAAGGTAGTTTTTTAAAGAACTTGTTTTAGAGAAAATAAACCATTAATTAAACCAGTTTCGAAACAAGCTAAAACGTGGGCTGGGTTTATTTATTTTACTAAACTAGTTAAGATCTATAGGCAGAATTTCTAGAGTTATTCCCCATAGGCATGACATCTAGTTGTTTAACACTGATTTCAGAAACTTTGCAGGCATGATGACCAATGAAAGAAAACATGTAACACTTGTTATAACAGAAGCTGGATTAAATTATATCCTATAGGTATGACATCTATTTGTGAAACTAATTTTGAGACCTGTTAAACATGATTTCAAACATGGTAAGGCAAGTATAATAAAATCCTACTAAATATGATCTCTAACATGGTAAGGCAAGTATAGTTAAACCCTATAGGCATGGTTTCTAACATGGTAAGGCCAAACATAGTGAAATTTAAAGTCTTATAGGCATGGTTTTTAACATGGTAAGGCTAAACATAGTGAAATGTAAAGTCCTATAGGCATGGTTTCTACCCGCCTTACCCCACAAACATGTAAATACCCGCCCTTTTCACTAGTTACCCTAATATTTGTTTACAAATTATTAGAGAGCCTGATACATGCCCAAACTTTCAGCACCTGATTAGTACTTCCTCCCTGAGTTATGTAATAAACCACCTCAAGTGCCCAGATTGTTCCATAGCCTTTCTCACATCTGGGTGTATTAGAGTTTCATAAGGACATCAAGAGATCCCGTGCACTTCTCACACCCTGATTGCATAACCAAGACAGAATAAGTACATTGTGGAAAGGCCACCTTTTATGTATCCAAGTTCAGAGGGAACTCAAGGGTTCCAAGGCAAGGCTCACACAAAAGGGGCAGAACCTAGTGGTTTAAAAGTATATGTGAGAGTGCTTGACATAGATTTAAACTAGTTGAGTTGGAAACAATTTTGACAATGATTAGTTTGAAATAAGTTTTGGAAGGCAATAGAAGAGTTTGCCTTAGTGAAAAACAAGCTTAAACAAGAAACAGGAGAATCAGCAACTCAGAACCAAATCAACATACATAGTTCAAACACAAACAGAGAAAGGAGGAATTAGGGATAAGTAGTTCATATGCCAAAGCATATTTGCACATAGGTTAACACCAGAGAAGTACTACAGAACTTAAATAGTCACGACAATAGTCTATCACAAAGTGTTCATGCCATGAGCATCAGATTTAAGGGGTGCTAAACGAAGTTACGCATTAGGTTTAGAGGAAAGGGTTCAGGATCACATAGTAACTAGGTGTCATAATTATAATGTATTTGGGGTTAGGGGGTGGGGAAGTAAGAAAGCAGTAGACATGCTGAATACAGGGTAATCACATGGCAAAATAGGCATGTTAATTGTAGGGGAGACAGCAGAACCACAAGTAGAAGCATAAGAAAAAAAAAAGGTGCAATACAAATAGAGACATAATGTTTTGGAGGTTGTAAATTAAAGTGAAAACATACAAATAAGAAATGAGAGAATAGGTGCAGAGTGAGGAGTGAAGAGCAGTACAAAGAAGGGAAGTAGAACAGTAGTGTGTAGAGCAGTGGAGTAGTAGAACAATAGAGCAGTAGAGCAATGTAACCACTTAGTTTTGGCTTGCAGCCAACTGAGTATCAAGTAAGAGTGTATGTGTGTGTGTAAGAGAGAGTTCAGAACAGTGTCATTGTTCGTCCTTTATGCTAAAGAGAGGGTAGAGTATTTATAGTTTTAAACATGCAGGAAAGTAAGGTAATAGGTACTGACTTAGCACAATTATAGAAATAATACAAATCAGAATCAATTAAAGATCCGGAGTTTCTTCAATTACGGAGTCATAGTTCAAACGGGTACAAGTTGTATCAAATAGGGAAAATAATTACTCATAAGATGGATTTTACTACAGTAGGAGCAGTAAAAGTATGTGGCATTTAATCAGGACTAAGTACAAAATATTTTTAAGTAAGGAAAGTACACGTTAAATAACTAACATCATATTTGTGCATATAAATAAGGTAGAGTATAATTTTAATTCTGAAAGTTAGTTCAAAGAATCACGAATGAGATTGAAAATCACAGAGAATCAGCACTAACTAAGGAAAGTATCACAAAAGTAAGTAAACAATTTGAAAAATTAGTACTGAATTACAAGAAAAATACACAAAATCACAGATTCGGGGAGATATCGCAGGTCTAAGGAGATTACAAAAAAATCAATATAAATTATCATGTGAACAATCACTAAAATAAATAGTCAGACCTATTAAACGATAAATAACATGTTTGAACAAAATCAGAGAAACCCTAAGAACGAATTAGAGCAGGAAGCGCAACAGCATATAGAACATACATGAAACCTAGAATGTTCATGAGAGACATGCAAACGCATCGCAAATAGACTCAAACCTCAAATCGAGTCCAGAAGTATTAGGGTTTCTTAACGAAAATGAATCACAGTAAAAGGAAAGACTCAAGTGATGTTTAAACATGTTAAAAATCATAAAGGAATTATTTTTTGCAAAAGGGTTTTGAAACTCTAGTCTGGAAAATGAGGAAATCGTTTGAAATCAGAGAAATCTTTTGAGGAAAACAGGTGAGAAACTTTAAAGACACATTGATCCATCACAGATCTAAAAAGATCAGAGGATTTAAAGCTAGGGCTTTCTAGAAAAGTAGTAGAGGCGATAGAATAGGTCAAGAACCCATAGATCCATAATAAAATAAGAAGTTCTCACTCACAAACAAAAAATGGCCTGAGACAGGCTGATAAACAAAGTTCCAAACCGGAGCCAATTGGGGTTCCCTTGAGAAGATCTCAAGGATCCAAGAAATCAAAGATCTATAGAGTGTGGAAGACCAGGCCCGATCGGAGAAGACGTAGAAACATCGTAGGAGGGGTTTACACCGGTGACGGCAATTAGGGTTTTAGTTAGGTCTCAGAGAGAATTTGGAGAGGAAGGGATTCAAGGATGGTGCAAATGAGAGAATGGGGTAGGGTTTGGGGGGTCGTCGGATTAAAAAAGGAAAGAAATAACGTGGACCGTTGATTTAGGAGATCAACGGTCGAGATTAAAAAAGGTAGGTTGGGTTCCGGGTTTGGGTATGGGTCAATAAGGTGTGGGTCAGATTTTAATTGTTAAATTGGGCTGGGAATTGGGGTAATGATTTGGCTATAATTGAAAGCCAATTTGGCTATAATTTAAATAGCCAGTTTTTTCCTATTTAATTTATAAAAAAATAGTAGATAATTTCTGAAAAAATAATTTAGAATGCTAAAATGATTTAGGATACATAATTAGAAATTTAAAATATAGGATCAAATTTTATGCATATAAAATATAATTATATCTTAAACGGGCTAACATTGCAATTATGAGCAATTTAGCTTTAAAAATACTAAATATAATTGCAAAAAATATATAGAGATTACTTTATCCATATTTTGGCAAAAATATAGAAATTCAATAGATGAGTTAAAAAAAATAATTTTTGGAACAATTATTGGGGATTTTGTGGATAAAAAGGGAGAAAATAAATTAATTTAAACCTTTAAAATTATGGGAAAATAATAAAAACCCGGGACATGCTTATATATGCATATATATATGCTATTTTGAAGATATTTTTACATATTTAAAAATATAGGAAAAATTATGTATCAACAGCTGCCCCTCTTTACCCGAGAAGGATGAAAGAATTTTGGGTAAAGAAACGATGGCCAATTTTGACCAAGTGAAACGGTTTGAGAGATTAGGCCGCACCCTGGCTTTTGATCTGCCTACATATCCCTAGTTCTACAGGAATCAGGATTTGTGTAGTTTTGGATTCATCGTCGAAGTTTACCGGTGAAAACATCTCAAGGGCGGACGCAACATCTAAGGCCGGGTGAGTGAATGGTTTACGGGAATGGTGGGGTTTGATATGGATGGGAAAACTAGAGCGGGATCGCTCCTACTGGGATAGCCATTGCTCGCTGGGTTACCTGCAAATAAACGATAAAAGAATATATTGTGTAATTTAAACATGATGCAAATTCCCGTTGGACCATGAATGTTGTCTTTGGACGGGTAGGAATGGCGTCCTCAGACCATAATGTCGTGGGCCATGGGTTGTTTGGTGTAAGATTCGCAGGCCATGAAATGATGTTCTCGGGCTATGAGGATGGTGCCTCCGAACCATGACGCCTTTGAATAATGATACGCAAAAGATTGAAAGAGATCCTCAGGCCATGACATGGTGTTCTTGGGACATGAAGATGGTGCCTCCGAACGATGATGCCTTTGGATAAGTTGGCGATATTTCAGCCCATGAAGGACGCAATAGTATGATATGGACAAGACAGAGCTTAGTCTTGTGAATTGAAGGGCAGTTAGCCCTTAAGAAAAGCGAGATAAATAGTGCTTGAGATAGCGCTTAGTTTCGAAGAAAAATTGGAAGCAAAGCTTAGCCTCGAAAGGCAGTAGAGCAGCCTTATTCAAAGATGCCAATGCAGATGGAGGTAGAGCTTAACCTCAGTAGTCATAATGGTAGCCTTATGTAGATTGGAACGCGGAATGGTAGTCTTATGCAAATTGGAAGGCATAATAGTAGCCTCATGCAATGCGGATGCAGATGGAGATAGTGTTTAGTCTCGGAAGGCAGAATAGTAGCCTTATGCAAATTGGAAGGCAGAATGGTAGCCTTATGCAATGCAGATGCAGATAAAGACAACGTTTAGTCTCGGAAGGCAGAATAGTAGCCTTATGCAATTTGGAAGGCAAAATGGTAGCCTTATGCAATGCAGATGTAGATGGAGATAGCATTTAGTCTCGGAAGTCAGAATAGTAGCCTTATGCAAATTGGAAGGTAGAATAGTAGCCTTATGCAATGCAAATGCAGATGGAGACATCGTTTAGTCTCGGAGGGTGGAATGGTATCCTTATGCAAATTGGAAGGCATAATGGTAGCCTTATGCAATGCAGATGCAGATGGAGATAGCATTGTCTCAGAAGGTAGAATAGTAGCCTTATGCATAATGGAAGGCAGAATGGTAGCCTTATGCAATGCAGATGCAGATGGAGACAACATTTAGTCTTTAAAGGAAGAATAGTAGCCTTATGCAACAAATGACGGTAACATTTTCTTAGCTGGCAACAGATTGTAGCGTCGTGATTATTGGGAGCATTGTGACATACAGAACATCACTGATGTGTGCTGATAGCGAATATTAGTAAGTGCAACGGTTTTGAGAATCGTATGTTAAACGATGTTTGTCCCATGGGCGTACATTATGTTTAATGATTTCGCAATCCTAGTGCCTGCATCCAAAGAAGAATCGTGAGTTTTGTAAGGGGGAAGGTTGGTTCGTATCCCCGCTGGCTTGCATGAATTGTTCGACTTTGATCTGGTGATACCGTATGTATCATTGGGGTAGCGTTGCTAAACAAAGTAGTTTCAATAATAAACGTGCATGATTTTTAAAAGTATGACATAAATGTATAATTAAAAATAGCTTTTAGATGAACCGATGACTGTGACGTAGTTCGGGCCATTGAAATGCTATGGAATTTTGAGGATTCTCCTCAAAATTTTGCCCCAGTTTGATGGGTTGACATTCCTGATTATCGCTCGTGCGGCGATCGACTGAAATTACTTCGGAATTTTGAGGGTCCTCCTTCAAATTCTGCCCCAATTTCCAATTGTGGGGGGAAATAAATTTTTTATTGAATTGTGACTGAACCCATAGGGCTGCCTACGCATCCCCTCTTAAACGGGAATTATTTCAGGCGTAGTTCAATTTGCATCATATAAGGAAAGCATAAAGATTATACATAGTAACGCTTGACTGCATCTGAATTGATCGGCTTTGGCCAGAATTCTCTATCCATTTCTGCAAGTATGAGGGCTTCTCTTGTCAAAACCCGGTGAACCATGTATGGACCCTTCCAATTGGGAGAGAACTTTCTTTTGGCTTCATCTTGATGTAGAAATATGTTCTTCAACACCGATTGCCCCGATGTGAACTGTCTTGTCTTGACTCTTTTGTTGAAGGCTCTGGACATTCTATTCTGATAGAGTTGACCATGGCAGATTGAATTCATTCTCTTTCTGTCTATAAGGTCTAGTTGCTGATAACAACTTTTTACCCACTCTGCGTCGTCTAGATCGTCTTCTTGTATTATCCTTAAAAAAGGGATTTCTACCTTAACGGGAATGACATCTTCTGTACCGTAAACCAGCATATGGGGGTTGCCCCGATTGATGTGCGAACTGTGGTGTGATATCCCGGTAGAGAAAATGATAACTTCTCGTGCCACTGTCTATGCTTCTCTATCATTTTCCTCAATAACTTCTTGATATTCTTGTTGGCGGCTTCTACAGCTCCGTTCATCTAAGGCCTGTTGGCTGTGGAATTTTTGTTTTTGACCTTGAAAGTTTCGCACATAGCTTTCATCAAGTCGCTGTTGAGGTTGGAACCATTATCAATAATGATTGACTCTGGAATTCCAAATCGACAAACAATGCGGTCGCGGACAACATCTGCCACAACTTTCTTAGTCACTACTTTGTAAGATGCTGCGTTGATCCATTTGGTGAAATAATCGATGGCTACTAGGATAAACCTGTGTCTATTGGAAGCGGAAAGTTCAATTGGTCCAATAACTTCCATTCCCAGGCGGCGGACGGCCACTGTGAGCTTGTTGTATTAAGCTCGTTCGGAGGTACCTTTATCTTGTCCACATGTATCTGACATCGGTGGTATTTCCGAACATACTGGATGCAGTCCATTTCCATAGTCATCCAAAAGTAACCAGCCCGACGTATCTTCTTTTCTAAGACAAAACCGTTCATATGTGGACCGTAGGTCCCAACATGAATTTCCTCTAGTAGCTTGGATGCTTCCTTTGCATCGACACATCTTAATAATCCTAAATCAGGAGTCATCATATATAGAATTCCTCCGCTATGAAAGAAGTTGTTGGACATTCTCCGAAGTGTGCATTTCTGAGTAGGATTTACAAGCTCTGGGTACTCTCCTTTTGCCAAATATTCCTCGATATCATAAAACCAAGGCTTTCTGCCTACTTCTTCTTCAACATGGGCACAGTAAGCTGGCTGATTATGGATATTCACCGGAATGGGATCAATGAAATTCTTGTCTGAATGCTGTATCATAGATAATAGGGTAGCCAATGCATCGGCGAATTCATTCTGGATTCTAGGAACATGTTGGAATTCCGTCTTCGCGAACCTCATTCTCAATTCCTGTATGTGGTGCAGATACAGGAGTATCTTTGAGTTCTTGGCTGCCAGTTCTCCTCGTACCTGATGTATAAATAAGTCTGAATCTCCAATCACTAGCAGCTCTTGAACGCTCATGTCAATGGCCGTTTGAGTCCTAAGATGTAGGCTTCATACTCAGCTATATTGTTGGTGCAGGGGAACCCGAGTTTGACAGATACCGGATAATGTTGATGGTTTCTGATATTAGGACTGCTCCTATGCCAACTCCTTTGAAGTTTGCTGCTCTATCGAAGAACATTCTCCAACCGTCATAGTATTTCGCAATGTCTTCTCCTATGAATAATACCTCTTCATCAGGAAAATACATTTTTAAGGGTTTGTATTCTCTATCCACGGGGTTTTCAGCAAGGTGTTCTGCCAGTGCCTGTCCCTTGACCACTTTCTGAGTTACATAAACAATGCCAAAATCACTCAACAGGATTTGCCACTTGGCTAGCTTGCTAGTGGGCATGGGCTTCTGAAAGATGTACTTCAAGGGATCCATTCTTGATATGAGATATGTAGTGTAGGAACAAAAGGAATGTCTCAACTTATAAGCTACCCAAGTCAAAGCAAAACAGGTGCGTTTCAATAGAGAATATCGGGCCTCGTACGGGGTAAAATTCTTACTGAGATAATGAATGGCTTGCTCCTTAATTCCTCTTTCATCGTGCTGCCTTAGAATGTAGCCGAAAGCTCCATCTAACACTGGAAGGTAGAGTAATAAGGGTCTACATGGCTCAGGCGGGACTAAGACTGGTGGTGTTGACAGGTACTCCTTAATTTTGTTGAAGGCCTTTTGGCAGTCATTGGTCCATTTGGTGACGACGTCCTTCTTTAACATATTAAAGATTGGCTCATAGATAACCGTTGACTGTGCTATGAATCGGCTGATGTAATTATGCCTTCCCAAGAAACTCATCACATCCTTCTTGTTCCTTGGCGGTGGTAGCTCTTGAATGACTTTGACTTTTGATGGATCCAGTTCTATTCCTCGACGGTTCACAATAAACCCAAGCAATTTCCCAGCAGGAACCCTAAATGCGCACTTTGCGGGGTTTAGTTTCAGGTTTGTATCTCCGCAGTTTGTTGAAGAACTTCCTCAGATCTTCTATGTGGTCAGTGACCTTCTTGGACTTGATAATAACATCATCCACATATACCTTTATCTCCTTGTGTATCATATCATGGAAGATGGTAGTCATGACACTCATGTAGGTGGCCACTGCATTCTTCAGGCTGAATGGCATCATCTTGTAACAGTACACTCCACACGGCCTAATAAAAGCCATTTTCTCAGCATTTTCCTCATTCATCCAGATCTGATGATAACCAGCAAGCAATCTATGAATGACTGTAGCTCATGCTTGGCTCAATTGTCAATCAGGATGTGTATATTTGGCAAAGGGAAGTCGTCTTTCGGACTGGCCCGATTGAGATCCCGATATTTGACACAGACTCTGACCTTCCCATCCTTCTTCGGCACTGGCACAATGTTGGCTAACCATGTTTGGTACTCAACCGCCCTAAGAACCTTGGCTTTGATCTGCTTGGTAACTTCTTCCTTGATTTTCAAACTCATATCAGGCTTGAGCTTTCTGAGCTTTTGCTTTACCAGTGGACACATTGGATCGGTTGGCAGTTTGTGAGCCACAATAGATGTACTCAGACAGTCATGTCATCATACGACCAGGCGAATATGTCCTCATACTCCCTTAGAAATTCTGTGTATTCTTTCTTCTCTGATGGCGATAGGTGAATACTGATTCGCATTTACTTGATGTATTTTGTATCTCCCAGGTTGACAATTTCGGTTTCGTCCAGGTTGGACTTAGGTCTGTTCTCAAAGTTCTCAACTTCTTTGACAATCTTGTCAAGTATGTCGTCTGCCTCTGAATCTATGTCCGTTTAATGCGTTGTCTCATTGCATGTCACAGTCATTGATTCATCAAGATAAGTAATAGTAACGCTGTATAGGTAAAGTAATGAGAGAAAATGATAACAATAAATATTAATTCATAAGAAAAGTCAAAAATGCTTTTGATTTGAACATCGAAGATCTTATTGCGGGAATTGAAAAATACGAAAAGAAAATCATTTAGCAAATAAAATAGTGAATAATGCTTGTTTTAGCCTTGCTACCCCGAGGCTCGTCCGGTTCTGGTTATCCTAATAGTCTAATTCTTGATATGTTCCCCTCTGCTCACGGGCTGTATGGGAGGGCCTTCCTCCCCCCTCCTTGAGAATAATGCAACAGTCCATATCAGTGTCCTCTAGAAATAAGTTCTTCACTGCTGCAAGTGCTTCTTCTTCATCCGGCCCATAAATAATGTCGGCCTGTTGGAAGGTCTGCTCTAGATACGGTATTGGCTGCTCCAGTAGGTAGTAAGGACCGCTCCATGGTGGCAACCAGCTAGGGGTGTACATATGTCGGGTTGGTTCGGATTTTTCAATTACCAAACCAAACCAATAGTGACGGATTTTTAAATCTATAAACCAAACCAAACCAACGAAATCGGGTTTTTTATTCTCGAGTTTTTTTCGGGTTTTCGGGGTTTTTTTTTCCCGATAAGTCTTCATAGTACAAATATATAACTTGTGCTCCACATACTTCTCTAATCCTACAATGATGCAACTATATAATGTATTTTTCAAGAAAATAATACAATAATATGAGATGCGTCATAACATTGTACTAAAATATTCAATAACAAAAATACTAAAATCCATAAAGAAAATATTACTAAGTAATAAGCCATAATAAATATTAACATAATCTAAAAGTACTATATAAGTCATGCTTAAATAAGTACAACTATAAGTATATTAGTTACACAACTAAGCACTAAAGAAAAAGATAAACTAAGTTATGCATTTTAAATATAAACAATGCAAAACTAAAAAAATAGATATCCACACTATTGTCATCTCTAGTGTTGAATTAAATTTTCTTAGTTAGCATTAGTATTAATGTGAAGTGTATTTGAATTACTACTTTTATGAACTATAAAATTTATT